>CAKNXH010059805.1:372-20988 GCA_932178445.1 Andricus quercusramuli | reverse complement strand
GGCGTTCCCGGTTCAAATCCGGGCTGAGGTAGATTTTTTCTCGTTTCACCAGAAAATATTTGAACTGTAGATCGACAAAATTTAACATCAGGAAATTAATTAATTAATTACCCTGGTCGACAAAAATAACATCTTGCATTAAATTATTCAAGATTCGGTGAAATTTATTCAGACTAGAATGAGTCACTAAACCCACAGGTTATAATTAGACGTAGATTCACGTCATCCTGTGGATGTAGGAGAAATGAGAAATTATCTGCGCCGGCCTCGATGACGTAATTGGTTAACGCTCCACTCATGGAAAGTGGCGTTCCCGGTTCAAATCCGGGCCGAAGCAGATTTTTTCTCCTTTCACCAGAAAATTAGTTGACCAGTAGATCGACAAAATTTAACATCAGTAAATTAATTAATTAATTAATTAATTCATCATTTTAGTTGGAAATTCATCTCCTTGATTGGAAATTTTAATATTTCCCTGAAAATTCGTTATTTGTGGTTGAGAATTCATTTTCTTGACTGAAAATGTAACTTTTCAATTTTTTGTTGAAAACTGATATTTTAAATTGAAAATTAATGTTTCCCAGTGAAAATTCCGTCTTTTTTGTTTGATCATCGTATTTCTTGTAGGAAATTAATCGTCTTGGTTGAAAGTATATCCTTTTTGGTTAAAAAATGTTTGAGGATTCAACTATTTTATTGAAAATTGGTATTTTTTGGTTAAATTCGTCTGTTTTTGATTTCAAATTGAAATTTTTTTTAAAAATAAAGTATTTGGTTTAAACTTGAACTTCTTTGTAACATTTTTTCTTTTTCAGTTAAAAATTCCACTCCAACTATTATTGGATTAAAGTTAATTTATTGTTGCTACTTTGCTAAAAATTGATCTTTTCAGTTGAAGATTCATCTCTCTGGTTGAAAATTTACTTATTTTGTTGCAAATTCTTTTGATTTTTGGTTAAAAATTAATTTCTTAACTCAGAATTCAACTATTCCATTCTTGGTTAAAAATTTATTTCTTTAGTTTAAAATTCAACTATTTGGTTAAAAATTCATTTTTTTAGTTGAAAATTCAAGTACTTGGTTGCACATTTATCTACTTCATTGATCATTCATTATTTTTTGCAGAAAAATTGAAAATTCGCCGCTTCGGTTGAAAATTTAATTATTTCGCTGAAAATTCGTTTTTTTTTTTTGTTGAGAATTAATTCTTTATTATTTTTATTATATTAACATATCGACCAATTATTATATATATATATATATATATATATATATATTTTTTTTTTTTCAAGCAAAATCATGAAGTCAAATTGTCTACCAAAAAAGACAAATTTCCAACATTTCCAACATTAGTTTGAAAATTCATTTTTTTTTAAGATTCATCACTTAGTTGAAAATTAATCTCTTTGGTTGAAAATGTAACTATTTGGCTAAAAATTCATGTTTTCATAATTAATTTTCTTTACTGAAAATGTAATACTGCTTTGCAGAAAGTTAATTTTTTTCGTTGAAAATTGACCTATGTGGTTGGAAATTTAAATTTTCTGTTCAAAATTCATTTCGTATTTGGTTGAAGAATAATTTTTAACTAAAATTCAAATTATTCCATTTTTAGTTGAAAATGTATCTTTATTAGTTTAAAATTCAACTATTTGGGTCAAAATTAATCTTTTTCAAATGAAAATTCAATACCTGATTGAAAATTTATGTATTTTGTCGATAATTCATTTTTTTTGTAGAAAATGAATTTTCTTTGTTCAGAATTATACTACTTGGTTAAAAATTGAAATTAAATAAATTTAAAATATTGATAACTATAAAATATTGGTTAAATATTGACATTTTTTCTTGAAATTCTTTTTTAAGATACATAATTATACTTGAAAATTCATCTCTTTGGTTGAAAATTTAACTATTTTGCAAAAAATTCTTTTTGTTTTCGTTGTGAGGTAATTCTCTTCATCGAATGTTACTATTCTACTTTGGGTTGAAAATTCATCTACTGTGCTGATAATTTATGTATTTTGTTGAAAATTAGTTTTTTTGTTTCTATAGAATTCATCTTTTTGGCTGGAAGATTCAACAATTAGGCATAAAATAAAACAATTTAGTTAAAAATGAACCTATTTTGTTGTGAATTCATACTTTTTTCAAAAAAAAAAAAAAAAACATTTTTAACAACATTTTTGGATTATTAAAAAAATAATAGAATCAACTTTAACTTTAGTAGGAGTGAGTGGGGTATAGTGTTAGGCTCTAAATGAAATGTCCTTTAAATTATAATTAAAATTTGATTTTGATGTCTTTACTTTCAAGTATTTTAAAATATGCTGTGCTTAATTTCTGCCAATGACTTTTCCATCTGTTTCCGCCAAAATGATTTTTTTCATAATAACTCCTCTGACATGTATTTTGAAACAAAAATTTCATCACATCACTATTTTTCCAAACAAGGAAAATCATTTTTTACAAACAAATTATATGGAAATCAACAAACGTGGGCGTTTTTTAAAAAAGACATCATGCCCCACACGGACAGCATACCCCACTCTCCCCTTTATTGAAAATTTCTGGACATTCCCTGACTTTTCTTGAAGAGTTTTAAGTGCCCCGACAATCCCTGATTTCCTGGAATTGCCTAACCAGTATCAACCTTGAGCAATTATATTTTTATAAACAGAATAAAAACTATACTAGAACCTGAATTTTGTTAAATTATGACTTGTTTTCTAAGCTATTCAGTTTGTTTGTTATATTGCATATTTTTAGTTTCAACTGATAAAAAAGGAGCCGTTAATCCGCTGGAAAATATTTCTGTTTGATTTATGATTTGATAAATCCGGGAATGAATCATATTTGAGGGTCAAACATGAAAAAGGGGACTTTTAAGGGATACATTTGGACCAATATACCAAAAAAATCCAACATTTTTAAATAAAATTCTTACATGCTCAACACCAATCAACATAAACTGATCATGCAACACGATTGGAAGAAGACAGAACAACGTAGCAAACCAACAAACCAACTATACAGATGGGATATTTTGGGCCAGTACCAACAAAATCGAACATATTCTAACTGAATTCTTACCTTGACAAGATCAATGAACATCAGCTAATCATACAATACGGTTGAAAGATGATAGAATAATATAACAAATCAACTATACAGATAGGTTCTTTTGGGCCAGTACCAACAGAATCCAACATATCCGAATTAATTTCCCACCTGGTAAAGATCAATCAACATTAGCTGATCATATAACAAGGTTGGAAGAAGATACAACAATTTAACAAACCAACTATACAGATGGGTTGTTCTGGACCAATACCAACAAAATCCAACAAATTTCTTTTAGCTTTATGATTTGATGAATCCGAGAATAAAACGTGTTTACCATCATTTGGACTTGTCAATAACAATATATGCAAATTATGAAAGATTTTTGGGAAATTCTTTTAATAGGGGACTCCTGAGGGTCATAATCAAAAGAGAGGACTTTTGAGGGACACTTTTTGGACCAGTAAACAAACAATAACCAACATTTTAAAATAAAATTCTTACATGATCAACATAAATTAACATAAGCTGATCATACAACACGGTTGGAAGAAGATACAATGATGTAACAAACCCACTATACAGATGGATCCTTTTGGGCTAGAACCAACAAAGTCCAACATCTTCTAATTAAATTCTTACCTGGACAAGATCAATTAACATCAGCTGATCATAAAACATGGTTGGAAGAAGATACAACAATTTAACAAACCAAATATACAAATGGGTTCTTTTGGACCAATGCCAACAAAATCCAACAAATTTCTTTTTGCTTTATGATTTGATGAATACGAGAATAAATCGTGTTTACCATCATTTTTACTTGTCCATAATAATGTATGCAAATTATGGAAGATTTTTGAAAAATTCTTCAGATAGGGGACTTCTGAGGGTCAAAAATAAAGAAGGGGACTTTTAAGGGATACCTTTTGGGTCAACAGTACTAACAGAATCCAACATATCCGAAATAATTTCCCACCTGGACAAGATCAATTAACATCAGCTGACCATGCAACAAGCTTGGAAGAAGATACAACGATGTAACAAACCAACCATACAGATGGGTTTTTTTGAGCTACTACCAACAAAATCCAAAATATTCTAACTAAAATCTTACCTGGACGAGATCAATTAACATCAGCTGATCATACAACATGGTTGGAAGAAGATACAACAATTTAACAAACCAACTATACAGATGGGTTTTTCTGAACCAATTCCAATGAAATCCAACATATTCTAACTAAATTCTTACATGGACAAGATCAATGAACATCAGCTAATCAAACAATACGGTTGAAAGATAATAGAGTAATGTAATGAACAAACTGTACAGATAGGTTCTTTTCGACCAGTACCAACAGAATCCAACATATCCGAACTAATTTCCCATCTTGACAAGATCAATGAACATTTACTAATCGTAGAACACGATTGGAAACAGATACAACAATTAACAAACCAACTAGAAAGAACGGTTCTGGAACCATTGTAAAATCCAACATCTTCTAATTAAATTCTTACTTTCTCAACATCACTTAACATCAGCTAATCATACAGCATGATTACAAGAAAATACAACAATGCAACAAACCAACTATACAGATGCGTTCTTTTGGGCCAGTACCAACAAAATCAAACTCCTTCTAACTGAATTCTTATCTGGACAAGATCAATTAACATCAGCTGATCATACAACAAGGTTGGGAGAAGATAAAGCAATGGAAAAAACGGAATATATAGATCGGTTCATTTGGGACAGAACCAACAAAATCCAACATATCCGAACTAATTTCTTTCTTAGACAAGATCAATGAACATCAGCTAATCGTATAACAAAGTTGGAAGAAGATACAGCAATGTAACGAACCAACTTTACAGGTGGGTTCTTTTAAACCAATATCAATAAAATCCAACATATACTAACTAAATTCTTACCTGGACAAGATCAACGAACATCAGAGAATCATACAATACGGTTGGAAGATGATATAATAATGTAAGAAACAAACTATACATATGGGTTTTTCTGGACTAATATCAACAAAATCTTTCTTTTCGATTTAGGATTTGATAAATCCGAGAATAAATCGTGTTTATTATCAATTTTACTTGTCGATTATAATGTAAGCAAATCATGAAATATTTTGGGAAAATTCATGAAAAGGGGACTTCTGAGGGACACTTTTTGGACTAGTTTACAAACAAAAACCAAAATTTTAAATAAAATTCTTACATGGTCAACATCAATTAACACAAGCTAATCATACAAAACGGTTGGAAGAAGATACAACAATGTGACAAATCTTTCATCTTCATCTTTCATCATCAAACAATTGGATGAATATGGAATGCTACAGATGGGTCGTTTTGGGCTAGTACCAACAAAATCCAACATATTCTAACTCAATTCTTACCTGGACAAGATCAGTGAAAATCAGCTAATCATACAATACGATTTAAAGATGATAGAATAATGTAACAAACCAACTATACAGATATGTTCTCTTGGGCCATTGCAAAATCCAACATCTACTAATTATATTCTTACTTTCTCAACATCAATTAAGATCAGCTGATCATACAACACGGTTGGAAGAAGGTACAATGATGTAACGAACCAACTATACAGATGGGTTCTTTTGGACCAATACCAACAAAATCCAACGTATTTTGATCAAATTCTTACCTGGACAAGATTAATCAACATTTGCTAATCGTAGAACACGGTCGTAAGGAGACACAACAATTTAAAAAACCATACAGAAAAGATTGGTTCTTGGACCAGTGAAAAATCCAACATCTTCTCATTAAATTCTTACTTTCTCAAAATCAATAAGCATCAGCTAATTATACAACACGGTTGAAGGAAGAGAGAACAATGTAACAAACCAACTATACAGATTGGTTTTTTTGGACCAATAGCAACAAAATCCAAAATATTCTAACTGACTTCTCACGTGGAAAAGATCGACGAAGATTTGCTTATCTGAAAACACGGTTGGAAGAAGAAACAATAATTAACAAACCATCTATAAAGATCTGTTCTTAAACTAATGCAAAATCCAACATCTTCTAATCAAATTCTTACTTTCTCAACATCGATTAACATCAGCTAATCATACAAGCGGTTGGAAGAAGATACAACAATACAACAAACCAAATATACAGGTGGGTTCTTTTGAGCTAGCACCAACTAAAGCCAACATATTCTAACTAAATTTTCACCTGTACTAAATCAATTAACAGCAGCTAATCATAAAATAACGTTGGAAGATGATAAAATAACGTAACAAACCGACTATATGGGTGGGTTCTTTTGGGCTAGTACCAATAAATCCAAGATATTCTAACTAAATTATTACGTGGACAAGATCAACGAAGATTTGCTTATCTTAAGACATGGTTGGAAGAAGATACAATAATTAACAAACCATCTATGAAGATTGGTTCTTAAACTAGTGCAAAATCCAACATCTTCTAATTAGATTCTTACTTTTTCAACATCAATTATCATCAGCTAATCATGCAACACGGTTGGCAGAAGATACAACAAGATAAGAAACCAACTATACAGATGGGTTCTTTTGGGCCAGTACCAATAAAATCCAAAATCTTTTAGGGCAATAAGGGACAAACCCGTGAAGCCTATGGAATGCATCAATTTTGAAATTATCTCTTTTCTAGAAACAATCAAGTGTTTTTCTGAGTCACAGATTCAAAAATCATCTGACTGTTTTGACCCGTAAAGCCAGGTTGCTATTTAATGTTCGGAAATTTCCCATGTGGATGAAGATTCTAGTAGATAATCTAGAGTCTAGTAGATAATAGAGTATAGTAGACATAATGTACTTGGCAGTGCCAGGAAGGCAGGCAGCACTCCAGCAGTGGAGCCGCTGATAAGCCCGCCCACGAGACGTCTAGTCGGGACTCGAGAATATCAGAATCAGAAGGTAGAACGCGAATAGAAGTGGAGGCGCTTTCGAGAGGCCCTTCAGATGGCGCAAGGCACGAAGCTACTCTGTAATCTAATTTGCAATGCAATCCAGAATAACAATGGTCTATTCGTAGCGGAGACCGCCCGGCGGCATCGGAGGCTCCTCAGCCAACTTCCAAGTTTAACTTCACCCGGAAGACAGTTCACGGTTGCTAAGAGCCTGCTGGCAAGATTCAGCCTCAAGGACCCTTCCACGTGGAAAATTTCGTGGGTTAGTCCAAGTCCCTCCATCATCTTTTCTTTTATCTTCCTTCGGTACTTCCATCTTTCGATTGTTCAACTTATAAAATGACTAGTCCCGAGGAGATAAGAAGACAAGTATGCTTCCGGATTTACAAGGTCCTACATTCAAGCTTCACTGTTAATTCATAAAGAGAGTGTCTGCTCGACGGATTATTTTTAATTCTGAGTCATTTTCCTGTTATCTCCGGAACAGTGGATTTTTCGAGGAAATTACAATTTTTACTTCTAACGCGGAACTTTATCAAAGAATTAGGATTTTGATTTGGAACTGGGAATTTTTTTGAAGAATGATAGTTTTGAGTTGGTTCAGGAAATTTCTTTCCAATAAATAAAATTCTGAGTTGGTCGTCTCAAAGAACCACTCTGATTTTCGAGGTGGCCCCTCGTATATTATTTTAAATTATTTGTAGTTTTCATTGAATTACTTTAAATTCTTTTGAATCATTTCCGTTTCCTCGGAAATTTTTGAATTCCTCAGAATTCCCTGAATTCTCTAAACTTTCTTCAAAGTGAATTTTGTTCATTGCCTCAATTCTCTGAACTCATTCAAGTCTTCCAATTTCCTGCATTTGTCAATTTTCCGAATTCTCTGATTTCTTGAAAATTATTGAATTCCTTAAATTCTCTGAAATCAATAATTTCTCTGAATTCTCTGAAATACTTGAATATTCTGATTTCCCTGGATTTGTTAAAAATTCTAAATTCCTTGAATATTCAGACTTCCTTCAGTAATCTGAATTCCTGAAAGTCCTTTAATTCTCAAAAATTCTCTGAATTCATTGATTGCTCGGAATTCCCTCAGATCCTGGATTATTATTGAATTCCTTGAATATAAGAAATTCCTCGAATATTCGGAATCGCCAGAATTCTCTGAATTCTTAAAAATCTCAGATTGTTTTGAATTCCGGAAAATCTGAGAATTTTTTAATTCTCTAAAATCCTTAAATATTGTGAATTTCCGAAATTCTTTGAACTCTCTAAATTCTTCGAATTCCACGAATACTCTAAAATATCCTAAAATTCTTTGAATTTCCTGAGATCCTTGAATTCCTTGGATATATTTTTGCTTTGAATTCTCTGAGTATCCCTTGAGTATCTTGAATTCCTGGAATATTTTCGAATTCTTTGACCATTCGGATTTAGAAAAATTCTCTGAATTCCGTGAAATTCTCTAATTTCCTGAATTTCTTCAATATTGTGAATTTGTGGAATTGCGTGAATTCTATGAATTCTTAAAATTCCTCAAATGCTTTTGAATCTCTAAAACTCCCTGGAATTCTTGAATTCTTTGATTATTTGGAATTCCTAGAATTCTCAGAATTTTTGAAATCTCAGAATTTCTTGAAAACTCTGAAATCTTTGAATATTTTGAATTCCTGGAATATTTTTGCATTCTTGAAAATCCCAGAAAGAATTCCTGAAAATTGTGGAATTTCCTGGATTCCATTTATGTTTCGAATTTTTGGAATTCCTTGAATTCTTTGAATTCTTAAAATTTCTTAAATGCTCTAGAATCCCTGAAATTCCCTGAAATTTTTGAATTACTTAAATATCCTGAATTCATTGAATATTCTTGCACTCCTTGAATGTTCTTGAATTATCGGAATTCCCAGAATTCTGTGAGTTCTTGAAAATCTCAGAATTTCTCTCTAAAATCCTTAAATATTCTGAATTCCTGGAATATTTTCGCATTCCTTGGATATCTTGAATTCCTGGTAAATTCCAGAATTTCTTGAATATTCTTGAGTTTTTGAAAATTTCAGAATTTTTGAAATCTCTGAAATCTTTGAATATTCTGAATTCCTGGAATATTTTTGCATTCTTGAAAATCCCAGAAAGAATTCCTGAAAATTGTGGAATTTCCTGGATTCCATTTATGTTTTGAATTTTTTGAATTCCTTGAATTCTTTGAATTCTTCAAATTTCTTAAATGCTCTAGAATCCCTGAAATTCCCTAAAATATTTGAATTCCTTGAATATCCTGAATTTATTGAATATTCTTGCACTCCTTGAATATTCTTGAATTATCGGAATTCCCAGAATTCTGTGAGTTCTCGAAAATCTCAGAATTTCTCTCTAAAATCCTTAAATATTCTGAATTCTTAGAATATTTTTGCATCCCCTGAATATCTCGAATTCCTGGTGAATTCTAGAATTTCTTGAATATTCTTGAGTTTTTGAAAATTTCAGAATTTCTTAAAATTTCAGAATTTCTTAAAATTTCAGAATTTCTTGAAATCTCTGAAATCTTCAAATATTTTGAATTCAGGAATATTTTTGCATTCTTCAATATCTAAGAATGAATTTCCTAAAATTCTGGAATTGCCTGGATTCCATTTATGTTTTGAATTTTTGGAATTCCTCGAATCCTTTGAATTCTTCAAATTCCTCAGAAAATTAATATTCTTGAATATTCGGAATTACAAAAATTCTGTGGATTTTTGAAAATCTCAGAATTTCTTTAATTCTCTGATCACTGTAAATATTTTTAATTCCTTGGATATTTTTGCATTCCTTGAATATCTCAAATTCCTCGAATATTCTTGAATTTCTTGAATATTCTCGAATTCCTTGAATTCTCTAAATCCCCAGAATTCCTTGAATATTCCGAATTCCTGAAATTCCTTGAAATCCTTTGATTTTTCGAATTCCTTGATTCCCCTTAATGCTCCGCAAACCCTGTAATTCTCCGAATAACCTGAATTTTTTGAATTCCCGAAATATTCTGAATTCTTTGAATTCCCTGAATTCAGAGAGTTTCTTCAATTCTCTAAAATCCCTGAATTCTTTCGATTTTTTAGAATTTCTTCTTTAGAATTCAGAGAATTCTCTGAATTCAGCGAAATTGGCGAATTGAAAGAATTTAGAAACTTCAAGAAATTTAGATAATTTAAGGAATTCAGATTATTCAGAGAATTCAGTGGCATTCAGATTTCACGGAATTGAAAGGATTCGAAATGATTTGAAACAGTTTAAAATAATTTAAAGCAATTCGAAAGAATGAAAAAAGAATTCCTAGAATTTAAAGAACTCAGAAGAATTCAAAGGAACTCAATGTGAATTCAGAGGAATTTAAATGAATTCAGAGGAATTTAAATAAATTCTAAGGAATTCAAGTGTATTCAAGACAATTCCATCAATATTAATCTGATTGGTGAAAATTTTATCTTTTTGGTAGACAATTCATTTCTTTCATTAAAAATTTAACTATTTTGTTGAATATTTATTTTTTATGTTGAACAATTAGTTTTTTAAATTGCAAATATAAATATTCCATTTTTGGTTGAAAATTGACCTATTTTTTGAAGATTCTTCTTTTGCTGCAAATTAATTTTTTAAACAAAAAATTTAACCCTCTCCATGGTTGGTTGAAAATGTATCTTCTTTAGTTCAAAATTCCACTATTTGGTTGAAAATTCGTAGTTTTTGGTAGAAAATTCATCTTCCTGTTTTGAATTTACTAGAATTGAGAAGATTTCACGGAAGTTAAAAGAATTCAAAAGGATTTAAAAGAGTTAAAAAGAATTTCGAGCAATTCAAAAGAATTAAAAAGACTACATAGGATTTAAAAAACTCAAAGAATTCAAAGAAACTCAATCTGAATTCAGATGAATTTAAGTGAATTCAAAGGAATTCAAGTGTACTCAAGACAATTTTAATTAATCATAATCATGATTCTTTTGGAAAATTCATGGCCCCAAATCAGAATTATAATTCTTCCAAAAATTTCTTCTTCCGAATCAGAATTTTTATATGACCATCTATATGCCAAACCTTCAATTTAAGCTATTCCCGAGAAAAATTGGATCAAAAGAAGAGCTTCCAACTTAGAATAACAAATTACAAAATAACGACATCTGCTCATTTTTTTATAAAAAAAAAATAAATAAAATAAACTATACCTTGAATTAGCTAATTATTGTTTTTATATCAAAAACCAAAAAACAGCTAAAGCCTTAAATTTGAGTAATCTTCGAAGAGCATTGAACTAACAAATAAGACTTGAGCATAGTGGTTCAAGAACGAAATTTTATTTTTTTTTTATTCTTCAAATTCTGATAGCAAAAAAATATCACGAAAAGGTAGAAAATGTTATTTTTTAATCCACATCTACATGCCAAGGACTGTAATTTAAGCAGTTTTTGAAGGAAATCGGATCATCTTTAGGGTGTGATAAATCCTGTACAAAAAGGGCGCTCGATATGATGACGATATGATGATGATAGCTTCGGAAAATTTTCTCTTCCAAACTCAAAATTATAATTTTGCTAAAAATTGCATTATTCCGAATGATAATTATAATTCTTCTTGGAAATTCTCTGTTTCAACATAAAATTATCATTCTTTTCAAAAATTCCCGGTTCCGAATCGGAATCATGATTAATTCTCGATCAGGTAGACAGTAGACATTCTGATAAAGTCTGGTCCGTATTTTTCCTTTTTTTCCTCATTTATTTTTTATTTGACGTATATATATAGATAAGAATAAGAGCTAATATAGATTATGCATGTATAAAGAACTGTCCTTTTTGAGATTTATCGACTATAAGTCTACTGAATAATAAACAACCCTAAAGAAGTAATAGAAATAGCAGAAATAGGAAGTTTTGAAGTAGATAAAAAATTTACACGACCTATTTTACTCATTATTTGTAAAAAAGCTGGTAAAAAAAATAATCGAGTGCATTGACCCTAAGCAATAAATAATTTTCAAACAAAAGAAATTATTATCTAATTAGCATCATTGTGTCTATTTTGTTTCGAACCACGTGAAAATATTTTTTACAAAAACCACTAAGAATAAAGACAAAATTATTTGGCTGCAATATTAGGTGCAGTTTGTCATAAAAGGATCATTTTTGCTACAAAAATATTATTTTTTAAACAAATAAAAATCCTTCCTAAGATTTGAAGTCGAAATTTACATTTTCAACAAAATAGTTGAATTATCAACCAAAAAATATTTTCTACCCAAAAGGTTAAATTTTTATAAAAAAGATGAATTTATAAAAAGCAGTTGGATTTTAATCCAAAAAAGATGAATTCAACAATTAAAAAAAAAGTACAAGAAAACAAAAAAAAAGACAAATTTATACAAAATATTTATATCATTAACTAAAAAGATAAATCTGCTGTCTAAAACGACGAATTTTCGAAAAATACTTGAATTTTTTGCCAAATAGTTGAATATAAATAATAAATTTTCCACCAAAAATTGAACAGTTACATTTTCAAATAAAAAAATTATTCGAAAAATAAATTTTTTTACGGAATAGAAAAATTTTCAAATAAAGAGATGAATAAAAAAAATGAATTTTTAACAAAAAAGTTCAACTTTTAATCAAGCAGTAAATTTTTTAACCAAAAAAGAATTAATTTAACCAAATAGTTAAATTTTCAACCCGAGAGATGTATTTTCCACCAAAATGATTAATGTCTGACTGAAAAAGACGAATTTTCAACAAAATTCTTGAATTTTTGAATTAATAATTTAGACTTTAAATAAATAGTTTAATTTTTGTTTAAATATGATTTTTGAAGCAAAAAAGGTAATTTTCACCAAATAGTTGAATTTTCCAAGGAAGTAGTTGAATAATTAATGAAAAATATGAATTTTCGAAAAAAAATCATTAACCTTATAGTTTAATTTTTTACAAAATTATTGAATTTTCAAGCCAAAAAGACGAATATTTTTTGCACAATAGTTGACTTTTTCACCCCAAAATATGAATTTTCTACTAAAAAAGTAATTTTTAAATAAAAAAAGGATCAATTTTTTATTAAAGTGTCAATTTCTAACAAATAATATGATAGTTAATTTTTTTAGTCTGAACTTAACAAACAAAAAAATATTTTTCAGCATGATAGTTGAATTTTCAACAAAAAAAAAAACGAATTTTCAACCTTTGACCAAAAATGAAATTTTGTTCAAAATTCTGTTTTTCATTGGAAATTAATTTTTTAACTAAAAATTTAACTACTCAGTGTTGGGTCAAAAATTATATTTTTTTTTTGGTAGAAAATTGATCTTCTTGGTGAAAAATTCATTTTTCGGTTGACAATTTCTATCTTTGGTTAAAAATTCAACTTTTTTGTTAAAAATTTAATTTTTATGTTGAACAATCAGTTTATCAAGCCGTAGATATAACTATTAAATTACGGCTTGAAAATTGATCTTTTTTAATTAAAAATTCATGTATTTTGTTAAAAAATCTTATTTGGTAGAAAATTGATCTTCATGGTTAAAAATTAATTTTGTTGTTGTTAAAGATTCTTTATTTGATTAAAAAATTTCTTGTCTTCCGTTGAAAATTTAAGTACATATTTTTTTGAAAATGATTTTTTTGCTGAAAATTAATTTTTTAAACTGAAAATTTCTCCTTTATATCTTCTTGGTTGAAAATTAACTTTTTTGGTTTGAAGATTCCTCATTTAAGTTAAAAATTAACTTCTCTGTTTAAAAATTAAACAATTTCGTTTGAAATTCTTTTTTTTATTGGAAATTAATTTTTTAACTAAAAATTTAACTACTCAGTGTTTAGTCAAAAATTATTTTTTTCTTAGTAGAAAATTAATCTTTTAGATTTGATATTTGATTATTTTTTTGAAATGTCATGCATTTTGTTGAAAATTCGTCTATTGTGGTAGAAGAATCTACTTGGTGTAAAATTCATATTTTTGGTTGACAATTTATTTTCTTTTTTAAAAATTCAACTATTCTGTGAAAAATGTATTTTTATGTTGAAAAATTAGTTCTACGAACTGTAAATATAACTATTACATTAGGGGTTGAGAATTATTCTTTTTTAGTTGAAAATTCATTTATTTTGTTAAAAACTCTTTTTTAGTAGAAAATTAATCTTCTTGGTTGAAAATTCATTTTTTTGTTAGATTCCTTAATTTAGTTATAAATTTCTTGTCTTTCGCTAAAAATTTAAGTACATATTTTTTTGAAAATGATTTTTTTTTGCTGAAAATTAATTTTTTAAACTGAAAATGTAACCTTTTTTTTAAATTAAATTTTTTTTTAAATTCAACTTTTTTGGTTTGAAGATTCCTCATTTTAGTTAAAACTTAATTTCTTTGCTTAAAAATTAAACTATTTTGTTAACAATTTAGTTTTTATGTTGAAAAATTATTTTTTTGAACTGTAAATATAACTGTTACATTGATGACTTAAAAATCAATCTTTTTTAGTTTAAAATTCATGTATTTTAAAAATTATTTTTTAGTAGAAAATTAATCTTCTTGGTTGAAAATTCATTTTGTTGTTGTTAATGATTCCTATTTCAGTTAAAAATTTCTTGTCTTTCGTTGAAAATTCAAATACATATTTTTTTGAAAATGCTTTTTGTTGCTGAAAAATAATTTCTTAAACTGAAAGTCTTACCAAGCTTTTTTTGGTTAAAAGAGTATCTTCATTAGCTTAAAATTCCACTATTTGGTTGAAAATTTACATTTTTTTTTTAATTCGTATTTTTTGGTAGAAAATTAATCTCCCTGGTTGAAAATTACCTTTATTGATTTGAAGATTTCTCATTTTAGTACAAAATTAATTTAATTTTTAAAAATTTATTTATTTCGTTTAACATTTTTTTTTCTTGTTGAAAATTAATTTTTTTTACCGAAAATTTAACTACTCTATGTTTTGTTGAAAAATGATATTTTTCAGATGAAAATTTGTCTCGTTTGGCAGAAAATTAATTTTCTTGTTTAAAATTATTTTTTTTATAAAGATTACTTATTGTAATTGAAAATTCTTTTTTGTTTTGTTTTAAATTCAACTATTTTGTTGTCGAAGCTTTTTTTATAAAAAAGATTTTTTTTAAATAAAAAAAAAACTTTCGTATAGTGAGTCAAATAAGAAGAAGAAACTGCCTTCCGCGAACTTCGACGCAATGTAATCTCATCGAAGGTCGATTGCGTTGCGAAACCCATTCTACGAGCAATCGATAAAAATCGATAATATTGAAGGATATTGTAATCTCGCAGGCATGCTTGCAAGTGAAACGTTCTTTCACTGGCTGACATTCCACCGTTTCATTTTTTTATTGTTTTTCTTTTTAATTATTTTTTTTTTCAATTTCCTGATAATGACCTACATTATTAATAAGGTTATTCATAATAGAAATTTAAGAAATTCTTTTGAGAATTAATAAAAAAATAAATTCTTCTTTAACAAGGAATCTGAAAATCAAATTTGGACAAGAGATTTTTCAATGTCTTATTTGAATTGAAAAATCCAAAATAAAAAAAGAGGAATCAAGAATGAATTGCATTTTCAAAAAAATTGATGAATTTTTAACCAAATGATTTAATTTTCAAGCAGAGAGACGATTTTTAGAGAAAAAAATTAAATTTTCAAACAAATGATACAATTCTTATTTAAAAGATTGATCATGAAACAAAAAAATTAATTTTCAAGCAAAAAGATTACTTTTACGCGGCCAAAGAAATGAATTTTCATCTAAAATTATGAATCTTCCCTACAAAAATTAATTTTCAACGAAATAGTTGAATTTCAAACGAAAAGATGAATTTTCAACCCAGAAGATTAATTTTCTACCAAGAAAGTTGAACCTTTAATATAATTTCAGAAAAAAAAAAGAATTCTTAACAAAAAAGTTTATTAAAAAAAAAACTACAACAAAAATTTTAGCAAAACTGTAACCAAATTTTCAACCAAAAAAATGCTATATATTATAACGAATTTTAATGATAAATAAATAAACATTTAAATTTTCAACCAAAAATTTGATAATGACTTTTCAGTTGAAAAATTAATTTCAAACTAACATGATGAATTTTCACAAAAAAATGAATTTTTTACCAAACTGTTAAATTTTAACTGAGAAGATTAATTTTCTTTGAAAAAAGTCCAATTAAAACATACATATTTAACCAATGAGTTGAATTTTAAATTAAAAAGATAAATTTTCAAACAAAAGTGGAATATTTACTTCGTCTGTTAAAAAAGTAATTTTTGACAAAAAAATGGATTTGCAATTTAAAAAAAATGATTTTTCAAACAAAGAATTGAAGTTTAAATTAAAAAAGAAAATTCAACCCAAAAAATCAATTTTCTATCAAAAAAGTCAAACTAAAAAAAAATACATGAATTTTCCACTCAAAAAAAAATTTTTAACGAAAATGTAATAAGTCAATTTTTGTTTGATAAAATTAATTTGCAAAAAAATGGATTTTTAACAAAATAGCTAAATTGTTTCAACAAAAAATTTGAATTTTTAAACCAAATATTTCAATTTTTAATCAAAAAAAAGTTAACGTTGGACCAAATAGTTGAATTTTCAAACTAAGACGAATTTTTAACAAAATTTTTTTCATCCAAAAAAAGATGGCTCTTTAATAAACTTGTTAAATTTTCAACAACAAAATTTAATTTTCAACCTTATAATACAAGTTTTTACAAAAAAGATGGATTCTTGACCAAATATTTGAATTTTGAACTAAAACAGAGCAATTTTCAACCAAAAATTTTGTAGTTACTTTTTCAGTACCAAATTAATTTTGAACTGAAATGATGAATTTTCACAAAAAAAAACTGACCTTTCAACCAAACAGTTAAATTTTCAGAAAAAAACAGTTAAATATTAAAAAAAAAAAATTATTCAACTAGAAAAACAAATTTTCAACCAAAAGAATAAAATTTTTAATTGAAAAGTTAATTTTTTCTGAAAAAAATCGAATTTTTATTAAAAGACACGAAATTTCAACCAAATAGTTGAATTTTCTACTAAAAATAATAAATTTTCAACCAAAAATGGAATACTTATATTATTAGTTCAAAAAATCAGTTCAGTAAGAAACAAAGAATTTTCAACGAAATAGTTCAATTCTAAACCAAAGAAATTAATTTTCAACAAACAACAGGAATTTTTGAACAAAAAAAAAATTTGTAACAAGACAATCGAATTTCTGAGCCAAAAATATGAACTTTCAAGAAGAAACTTAATTTTTTACCAAATTGTTAAATTTTCAATCAGAGAACATAAATTTAAAATAAGAAAGTGTATTTTTCGAATTATTAGTTGGATTTTTAACCAAAGAAAGACGTTTTTTAACAAAACCAAAATTTCCATCCAAAAAAGAATAAATCTTTCATGAAGTTTTTCGACTTTTTAACAGAATATCCAAATTTCCAAAAAAACAATAAAATTTTGAATGACGAAAAATGAATTATCAACCAAAAAGATACATTTTTACACAAAAAGATTAATTTTCTATCATAAAAGTCAAATTAAAAAATAATACATGAATTTTCAACCACAAAAGCGCAATTTTCAACAAGAAATGGAATTTTTAAATAAAAAAACGAATTTGTAACAAAATAGTACATTTTTCGACCAAAGGAATAAATGTTTTTGCAAAAGGGGTGAATCTTTACCCGAAAATATATTTTTTATCAAAGATTTAAATTTTGAACCAAGAAGATTAATTTCCTATCAAAAAGAAGAATTTTTAGCTGCAAAATTTTTGAATTTTTAATTCAAAAAGACGAATTTCAAATAAAAAAGTTAACGTTCAACAAAATAGTTCAATTTTCAACCAAAAAAAGGAATTTTTCACAAAACACTTTAATTTTTATCCAAAAAAGACAATTTAAATCGAAGATCAAATTTGTTTAATTTTTAACGAAACATTCAAATTTTCAACCAAAAATTTAATCATGACATTTTCAGTTGAAAAATTAATTTTTAACTAACATGATGATTTTAAAAAAAAAAAAAAAAACTGAATTTTCAACTAAACCGTTGAATTTTCAGCAAAAATAATGATTTTTCAACTATGAAGATACATTTTTGACAGAAAGAAGAAATTTTTAACTAAGAAGATTAATTTTCTTTGAAAAAAGTCGAATCTTCAACAAAATACATGAATTTTCCACCAAAAGAGATACATTTTTAATTGAAAATTAAATAATTAAATTTTTAGTTTAAAAAAATTGCCAACGAAACAGTCAAATTCTCATGAAAGAATTTAATTTTTGAACAAAAACATGAAGATGAATTTTCTGCCAAAAAAGACAAATTTGCAACAAAATAAATTAATTTTTCACCAAAAGAGATACATTTTTGAATAAAAATTAAATAATTGAATTTCCAGTTTAAAAAATTGACAAAGAAATAGTGAAATTCTCAACCAAATAAATTAATTTTTAAGCAAAAACATGAAGATAAATTTTCTACCAAAAAAGACAAATTTCCAAAAAAATAAATGAATTTTAAACCAAAAATTGAATAGTTAAATTTTAAGATGTAAAAATTATTTTATAAACGTA
Organism: Andricus quercusramuli; assembly: GCA_932178445.1. NCBI lineage: Eukaryota > Metazoa > Arthropoda > Insecta > Hymenoptera > Cynipidae > Andricus > Andricus quercusramuli. The sequence continues at coordinate 2,386 of CAKNXH010059805.1, read as the reverse complement.
GAAATAATTTTCAATAAATCAGTCAAATTTTCAAACAAAAATTTAATATTGATATTTTTAGTTACAAAATTAATTTTGAACTAACATGATGAATTATTACACAAAAAAACTGAATTTTTAACCAAAATGATTAATTTTCAGCAAAACAGTTAAATATTTGAAATAATAATAATTTTTTAACTAAGAAGATTAATTTTCTTTGAAAAAAGTTTAAGTTTTAACAAAATATATGAATTTTTCACCAAAAGAGATACACTTTGAACTAAAAATTAAATAATTAAATTTTTAGTTAAAAAAAATTCCCAACGAAATAGTTAATTTTCAACCAAAGAAATTAATTTTCAACCAAAAACATGGAGATAAATTTTCTACCAAAAAAGACAAATTTTCAACAAAATTAATTAATTTTAAACCGAAAATTAAATAGTTGAATTTTAGGATGGAAAAATTTGTTTAATAATTTTCAATAAAACAGTTAAATTTTCAACCAAAAATTTAATTATGACATTTTCAGTTAGAAATTTAATTTTGAACTAACATGTGGAATTTTCACCAAAAATACTACATTTTTAATCAACCCGTTAAAATTTCAGAAAAACAGTCGAATATTTAAGAAAAATAATAATTTTGTGACTATAAACATAAATTTTCAACCAAATGAATAAATTTTTAACTAAGAAGATTAATTTTCTTTGAAAAAATTCGAATTTTCAACAAAAAATATGAATTTCCCACGAAAAGAGATACATTTTAAATTAAAAAATTAAATTAGTAGTTAAAAATTTTTTTAACGAAATAGTTAAATTCTCAACCAAAGAAATTAAGTTTTAAAGAAAAACATGAATATAAACTTTCTACCAAGAAGACAAATTTCCGACAAAATAAAGGAATTTCAAACCAAAAATTGAATAATTAAATTTTAAGATAAAAAATTAATTTATAAACGTAGAAATAATTTTCAATAAATCAGTCAAATTTTCAACCAAAAATTTAATGATGACATTTTTAGTTAAAAAATTAATTTTGAACTGACGTGATGGATTTTCACAGAAAAAAAAGAATTTTCAACCAAGCCGTTAAATTTTTCAGCAAAACAGTTGAATAATTAAAAAAATAATAACTTTTCAACTATTAACATAAATTTCCAACCGAAAGAATGTATTTTTAACTAGGAAGATTAATTTTCTTTGAAAAAAGTCGAATTTTCAACAAAGATATGAATTTTTCACCAAAAGAAATATATTTTAAACTAAAAATCAAATAAGTAAATTCTTTAAAAAAATGGCCAACAAAATAGTTAATTTATCCACCAAAGAAATTAATTTTTAACCAAAAACATCAAGATAAATTTTCTACCAAAAAAGACAAATTTTCAACAAAATAAATTAATTTTAAAAACCAAAAATTGAATAGTAAAATTTTTAGATGTAAAAATTAATCTATAAACGCAGAAATAATTTTCAATAAATCAGTCAAATTTTCAACCAATAATTTAATATTGATATTTTTAGTTGAAAAATTAATTTTGAACTAACATGATGAATTTTCGCAAAAAAAACTTAATTTTCAACTAGACCTGAAATTTTTAGCAAAACAGTTAAATATTTTTCAAAAATAATAATTTTTTAACTATAAACATATATTTTTAACCAAAAGAATAAATTTTTAACTAAGAAAATTAATTTTTTAGTTGAAAATTTAATTTTGAAGTAACATAGTGAATTTTTACAAAAAAAAAACTGAATTTTCAACCAAAACGAATAATTTCCAGCAAAACAGTTCAATATTTGAAATAATAATAATTTTTTAACTATAAAGATAAATTTTGAAGTAAAATAACAAATTTTTAACTAAGAAGATTAATTTTCTTTTGAAAAAAGTTGAAGTTTCAACAAAATAAATAAATTTCCAACTAAAAGAGATACATTTTGAATTAAAAATTAAATAATCAAATTTTTATTTGAAAACATTCGCAACGAAATAGTTAATTTTCAACCAAAGAAATTAATTTTCA
>CAKNXH010059800.1:27779-70783 GCA_932178445.1 Andricus quercusramuli | reverse complement strand
CAACTCAACCAATACTTGCCATCCCATTTTCGTTCTGGAGTGTTTTTCAAGAGAAAAAATCAAGCTTTTTTTCTAGCCTAACTAAAAAAATATCAAAAATGCCGCATTGGGAGAAAATCACGAAAATGTTTTTTTAAATGGAAAATCAAGGTGAAATAATTTTTTTATCGTTCAACGATTATTTTTGTTGTAAACCTTGTTAAAATACCTTTTCAAAACCCTCATAAAAAAGTTGAATTGGATAACTTTAACAGGAGTTATGTACAATTGAAGGTTAGCAGTCGGGGTGAATCGTTGAAAATTCTGGCCCCTGTATCTTGACAACCCGTTATACTGGGTGCGCCCCCTTTACAGAATTTAAAGAGGTCCACTAGCACTACAATCTGGAGGAGTTTGAATAAGATAGGCGACAACTAAATTTTAGGCGGGGACACTTGGGAAATTTTACCCCACATATAATATTATAATTAATAAATTCAAGTAATTTCAATTTTTTAATCCAAAAGTGAATTTCTTTCGATCAATATATTATATTATTAATCGTAGTAGCTGGTAAATCGGCCAATTGGGGGTTAATAATCACACATTAGTTTGTGTTTTTTCGCAACGTTTCGCCAGATTGGTTCTCTGGCCTCATCAGGCTAAAAAGAATTTTTTATTAAAAATCAGATTCACATTAAAAACAAACACTTTTTTACATCACAGCGGTATCCAATAAGATTGAATTTGAAAATCGATCATTACCAATATAGTAACTAAAATTCTTTGTTTAATGAGTCATATGCCAAATTGGCATAAGTCGTACGTTAGATAAGGACGACACAACAAAGACTGAGGAAGCGATAATAAATACAAATGGTATATAATCTCTAATACATTTCTGTGTGTGCGTGAATAAATATGTGTCAAAGAATCTGAATGTGTAAGTAAATGTAAAATTATGAATTAAATTTTTGCAGAATAGAATAATATCGGAAGTTCAATGCATGAATGTCCTCTTTTTTATTTATACACTGAAAAAATAGTTATTTGTGATACAAGTGCGTAAAATAGGTGATTGTGTGCGAGTGTGAATTTTGCAGCATAAGCCGGAGATTCGACGCATGAGACGGTGGTTAGCGCACGAGCGAAGCGAGTGCGAAAACGTAGACGAGTGCTTCGAACTGCAGGCGAATGATGCAATCATAGGAGTTAACAATCACCTACGCGCACGTATATCACACGCTATTTTTTGCAACGCCCGTCCGAAAAAGTTGTCAGGAGGTGGTAACGAAAAATACTAATTTTATATTGCATAGAGTGGAGTAAAGAAATAACAAAAAAAAAATGTTTTTCAATGTTTGGAAAAAAATTGAAAAAAAATTTATGCAAAGAAATGTTTGAAAAAAAATTTTGTGAAAAAAAAATTTTGAAAAAAAATTTGTGAAAAACGAATGTTGCGAAAAAAAATTTTCGAAAAAAAAAATTTTCTGAAAAAAAATTTGTTCAAGTTAAATGTAAAATTATTTCAAGAAGATACCAACACCAGTGTTTAAAGTTATCTTTGCCAGTGACTAAGTACCTCATCTCGAATGTGCGCATGCGCAGCTTTTTCACCAGTGTCTAAAGTAAGCCATCTTCAAACTGCGCATGCGCGAAAATTGTTTCGCGCACAGTCTGCTCAAGTAAGGTACTTTAGGCACCATCTACATGCATGCAAACCTCAACTTTAGGCACCATAGTCCAATCATGTATTTCTTTAATCCAAAGAAATCCTTTAATTGTATGAAAAATAAGAAATTATTGAAGCAAATAAATAATTACTTCAACCTGTGAAATATTATTTGAGCGGATGGACGATGTCTTCAACTGAATGAAATTAGAGATTTGGATTTACAAATCAGTCAGTTGATATGATCGAATATAACTTCATTTCTAAGAAATATTTTCTTAATTGTAAGTAATTTCGATCGGATGAAATGAAAGTTTTTTTAATTCAAAGATTTGATTTCTTGTTTCAAAGAAGCGTACTGTAAACTTTAATAAATATTTCTCGGAACCAAAGAAATGACAGTTTACAAGAATAGAAATGGTTTTGGTTCGAAGTAACGCTTTACTGTTTCAAATAAATATTCAGCAGATTCTGTAAAACAGTATTCGAGTGTAAAAACGGTATTATTGAATGAAAGAAATATTTCTTTAAATCAAAGAAATATTAATTAAAGACAAAAATATACATTTTAAACCAAATAAATGACTCATTGTTCCAAATGAATGTGCCATGAATGGGAATGAATATTTCTTTGAAATGAGAATATGCGAATTGATGGAAAGAAATATACTTTACAGTCAAGCAAATATTTTATTGTCTCATAAAACTATTTCTTCGCATCAAAATTTTAAGTATTTGAAGCAAAAAAATAATATAAATATAAAGTAGTTCGTACTTTAACTGCAGTACATATTTTCCTGAATGAACAAATGGATTCTTTCAGCTTGAATTATAATTAACATTGTTATTATTATACATATTTAATTTAAACAACTCATATAATTTAAAATCTTGATGAACCTGAAACAGAAAAATTCGATGAAAAATCCACCTCCAGCAGGAATTGAACTTGGGTCCGTCGAGTGTCAAGTCCACAGCGATGACCACGACGCTGTCGCAACATGGAAATTCTAAGGTGGAAAGCCGCATTTAACCCTCACCATAAATGCCAAAGAAATATTTTTTTCAATCAAAAACATGGATATTGAATTTAACAACATATTTCTTCGATCTAAAGAAGTATTCAATTGAAACAAGTTATGCTAAATTATTTAATGTTTGATTTAAAAAAATAATTACTTCGTTGGAATAAATGTTTATTTGTTATAAATAATTTAATTCTAGTAAGAAAATTAAATATTTCCTTCAACTGAAGAAATAAATATTTCTGTAAACACAATATCTTATTCATCTAAATAAATGCTTCATTGGTATAAATACATGATCTCTTCATAACAAATAATTATATTTTTAATTTAATTAATATTATTTTGAATTAAATCATTATTACTTTGATTTAAGTAAACCTAGAGACTGGATTCAAGTATGCACAATTAATTGATTCAAATGCGTCCGAATCAATTCAATGAATCGAACTCGTTGAATCAAAAAAAAAATTCTTTGAATGACTAAGCAGATTTCAACGAATCTAGACTTTTGGAATCAAAGAAATGGTTTTCTTGAAAGTAAGGAATATTTGTTTGAATCAAGAAAATATAGCCAAAGAATTCATTTCTTTAGATCAACAAGAGATATGTGTCTGGTTTAAATAAAAATTATTTATAAAAATATTTTAACCTAGTATTAAAGATTTGATGCTATATATGCTATATATGCGTTGATTAAAAGTAGTATAACAATCACTAAAATAGTTACAAACATGAATTGTGAATTTTTTACCCTAAGACTAATAATTTTGAAATGTGTATAAACTATTTTCAACTTTAAAACAATATAAGATGAATAGACTCATAACTAAACTCTTTTATTCAATTTGAATTTAAAAAACGTTCAAATATTGTCTCAGTTTTATGTTCCATTTTTAACCCATAGCGCAAAGTGCAAAGTTTAAACTTTTAATGTAAGAAGTTCAATTGTTTCATTTTGTTGAATTTTGAAAGTGCAGGTGAAATTTTTTAGTTACAATTTATAAATAACTACTGAACAATTATTGATTACAAACGACTTTGAAATAAAAATATTTAACCTCTGATTTAAAAAGTGTTTGGTTTCAAATGATCATTTGAAAAATTTTTGAGTTTTAATGTTTCTAACTTAAAATTGCTTCAAAATTATATAATTTTCAAAATTTGAAAATGCATTGAGTCATTCTTCTATTTGGAGCATGGAAAATGAAAACGTGGATTTATATGTCATTTTTTTCAAATTATTCCATTGAATAATGCTGTACTATTATTGAAACGTGCTGTAATTTTGAGCGACCAAGAACCGCGATTTTCACAGCCGAAATGTAGTTTCTCTACAACTTGTCCGTAATAATCATCCTGAACTTTTACGGCACCGAATTTTCATATTTATTATCAGTTCTCTAATTATGACTAAACAGTTCGGGATGATTTACAGAAAAGTTATTGTTAATTCACCGAATTTTTCTCATATCTGCCACATCCTATACTAGTTCAGTATAATTCCTTAAGTAGAAATTTTTTCCGTGTAGGTCTACTATCACTTCTTTGGGAGGAAGACATATCACTTTGCGAGAAATTTACTATTGTTTGAATTACATATGAAATTCCTTACGTTCAATAAACATTTCCTTGTATGTGAAACAAAACTTTTTGATAGACGCCCTTGTCAGCGGATGCCCAGTCGCAGCGGCGCTAATATGCGCGGCACATTTGACGTTTTAAAGGTAATACAAATAAATTGCAGAGCAATTATTATTAATAAATATCAATTTATTCAGTTTTCATCGAAAGATTGAATCAAAAATTGGCTGAAACTTTCTGAAACAGTTGTTTCATAATGCGAACTGTAAAATTGTACATAATTTATATCATATTTTATGATGAAAAACGTAATTTTGAAATTTAATTTTATTCATGAGAAAGATTTAATTTCTCGTGACTGAACTTAAAATGCAAACGTACATTTTCTGTGATAAAATGTTTTACTAAAAGCTATTTAAATATTTTGTATGACTTTCAAAATTGTCTTAAATCTTCATAATTCATCATGAAGATTTAGGGCAAGAAAAACATTCCTTACTGGCTATTATTTAATTGTCCAAAGTTCAACTCATCTTATTTCATGTTGAAAAGAGTTGGCAACAAAATATCGGTAAGGTAGGAATCGGATAATTATTTGTTCTGCAAAATTGTTTAACATGGGATTAATTTTTTTTCAGTTTCATGAACATACATTTATTAAAAGAATATTTTTTATATCTGTATAATCTTTGCGTCGTGTTGACTATGATACTTGTTAGAATACAGTAAATATTTTCTGAATTAAATGTAATATTCCTTTGTCTCAAAAGAATATTTCCTCAATTCAAGTAATTATTTGATTGCAATGATTATGTCGACTTCTGGCATGGAATAAATATTTTTTCAGTTTAATGAATATATATTTATATTAGAAGAATATTTTTCAAATTTAAACTATTTCCTCATTGTGTCGATTAAGATAATTGTTAGAATGCAATAAATATTTGTTTAACTGAATGAATATTCATTTATCTTGAATAAATATTTCTTCAATTTAAGTCATTGTTTCGTTGCATCAATTATATTACCTTATAGTGTCTAATAATTTTTTTTTTCAATTGAACGAATATAGATTTATGGTGAAAGAATATTTTTTGAATTTAGATGATTGTTTCATTGTTATGATTTTGACAGTTCTCAGCATGGAATAAATATTTCTTCGATTGGATGAAAATTCATTTACCTTGAGTGAATATTTTCTTGAACCAAAAAGAATTAATTGATTGCTCCAATGATGTATGAATTATTTAATCTTAAAACATATTTATTCGTTTCAAAAAATCGATTTCATTAAACTAAAGAAGGAGTTCTTTAGGCGCCTAAAACATATTCAATAAACCTAGGTTACTACCTTCTAGGAAACCATCTTTTTGACTCAATATTTTTCACTTTTAATGCGAAGAAATATTAACTTATACTAAAGAAATATTACCAAAGAAATCATTTCCTTGAATTGATGCTTGAATTTTTTGCATCTAAAAAATATTAACTTAACCGAAGTAAACAATTCCTTGATACGAAGAAAAAAAACCAAAGAAACGCATTTCCTTGAATCAAATAAATTTTTTTAAGTGTACTACTCGGATTACTCTTAATATTAATCATCTCGCATGAATGAACATGAAAAATATGGGAAAGAAGAATCTGTAATTAATATACATCAGAACAAATCTAACCATAAATTTGATTGGAATAACGCAAAAATATTAGATTTTGAGTCTGACCATACAAAACGTCTAATTTCTGGGATGATTCATATTAAGAGTAATAATCCGAGTAGAATAAATAAAAAAGAGGACATTATTGAACTTCCGATATTTTCCTATTCTGAAAAAATTTAATTCATAATTTTACATTTACTTACACATTCAGATTCTTTGACACATATTTATTCACGCACACACAGAAATGTATTAGAGATTATATACCATATGTATTTATTATCGCTTCCTCAGTCTTCGTTGTGTCGTCCTTAACTAACGTACGACTTGTGCCATACTTAGTTTTACAGGGTTTGACACTGTATGAAAGCCCATCCAAAAAAAATGAGACGTGAGACTTAAATCTTCCGTGAGACTTAAATGAAAGTTTAAAACCTTTACTTTAAAGCTATTATACTAATTAAAATCTATAGGACATTATCATGGCGACGTTGAGAACCGTCTTTTTAGTCAGAAAAATGTGTTTTTGACATTTTTTGAAGCGCATGAAAAAAATAATACAAAGTTCTAGAGCATTTTTGTCAACAAGTTCGTAATCTTCACAAAAATCCTATAAAAATCTAAAATTTGTTAATTGGACAGAAAAAAAACTCTAAAAATGTCGGACAGTGTAATTACTATTGAGGAAATCGATTATCGCAAAGATATGGTCCTGTCTCATTCCGCTCGATTAAATTCGAAGAAGATAGCTTGGTATACCCATGGAGGTTCAAACCTCGGAAGCTACTTGTCATTATAACGTTTCCCGTCGTTACCAGACCAGGTAAGCGAGACCGTTTTTCATTCACATCCGGTGTGTCGTAATCTTGCTCTTTTAATAAGGGAGTAAGTTTCAATTTAGCTTCCTCTGTCTTACTATCTACTCGAAGAACATATTTAAAAGAAAAATCCCATTCATACTTTTCTTTACGTAAATGACTGCGCTGAAAACTGCATCTATACATGAAGAAAAGAATGAAATAGAATTCGATCTTAAACCTTCTATTCAAAAAATTTGCGTTAACCATAGGAACACTGACAATACAGAAATATTGAACTAGTCTTAAGTAATATCTTCAATGAAAACAGTTTTTCTCGTAACTTTATACACTTTTGTGAATATGAAACTGTGACGTTACTGAGTTTATTGGAATAAAATAATAAATGATTAAATAATTCTATATATACCAAAAGAAAGTTATATATGCGCCCATTATAAATTGTATACATTAAACGTACAATTAGATATTAATATTATATTCTAAGCTAAAACTGAAAAAGTCGTGGTTAGAAGAAAGCAGCGCTGGGGGGAATCGAACACTGGTCTCCGGCGCAGCAGAACGGATCCTGTTTCATGTAATTAAATAAATTATGGCCATTAGGAATTTTATCATCTTCGTGATCCTCGGCGCACATGACGTCATTCGACACTGAATTTCCTATATTAAATGGGAATTTTCGCAAAGCACTACATTCAAGTGCTTTTCCTGTCTTTGCACCTTCCTATTTAGAATGGTAATTTTTCTAACCTATTTTGCAACGTATGTTGTTTAAACTGCTAGTTATTACAACTACGATTTTACTATTTAAATTTTGAATATCACTTTTTCCTAACTTCAATCTGCTATCGAAAATATTAGTCTTTCCAATTCTAAATGACAACTATTATTAAGTTTGGAGTATATTTATAATTGATATGAAAAAAGTATCATCATTGTGACAATTAATAATATTTTCTCAACTATATCCTAGATTGCCATTGAACTCTTGTAAAAATAAATATTATAATGCCAAATTTTACATTTTTCAATAGTTTCTCCTTGTATATGTTACAGGCAAAGTCCGATGTGCCGTCACACCGCAGTCTGCCTGGTCCCTCCGCGATTTAACTGAGCGGTGTCAGGCAAAGTCTGAAGTAGTTTACTTTTTCCGCTGCATAGTGAGTTGAGAGACCACCAAACGTGGACAAAAGTCAACTTTACAGTTATTAATGGAAGAATTATTTTTCATAATATAGATAAGTTGAAGAAACTTTTCACTTAATTTTATGATATTTTAACTAGTCCTCTTAATTCTAGAGAGTTATGAATTGAAGAAATGTTTCTTTTTTTTGTTACTGTTTTTTGAAGAAAATCTTCGAAAAACTCGTTCATAATGTTACGAATCAAAATGTTACAATTATTGCTGCTCATTAGAGTGGTCATAAATAATTACGTTATAGAAAAGAAATCCAAATTTTACCTAGGGTTTGAATCCTCTCACTTTGTATGCATTTAAGGAATTCACAGTAATAGACCATTTTTGAATCAAAAATTCCCTGAGATTACACCTGGTATCTAAAGTTCTATAGTGCTTTTAGGTACATTATGATGTTTACTATGACCCGTGCAGAAATTTTGATGGGGTCCTGGTGGGGTCCTCGCCAGTTTGCCCTAGTTCTAGTGTGGTCCTGGTCTGGGAAGCTGACAAGGACCCTATAAGGAACTTCACGCTTGCACTTGCAAACGCCCCATGTAGGGCAAACTCGTCCGGCCCTTGGATGGTTTTCTTAGATTTACCTCAGGTTAATTTTTCTTTCCCCCAATTTCGAATTGAAATTAAATCTTTATTTTCAAAAAGTACCCTGTTAGGACAGACCTAGTACTGGCTTAACCAATAATGGAACAAGTTCATTATTGGGCCAGTACTTCAGATTAGCAGCACCCACTACTGCTATACTCTAACAATATGACAAAAAGGTATTTAAAAAATAAATATTAATTGATTGCAAGTATTTTGACTTTGAATATGAATGGTCCTGTGTAGAGTGAATACATATATTACAATTTTTATTATTATATTACAAATAAAATTTCTAACGCTACGGGGTATCGAACCTACATCTATACCTAAATCTATCGCCTAGCAGTCGGGAGTCTTAACCATTGCGCTAAACTTAAAAGTTGAAATTCTATGAAAAAGCCATCCTCATAAGCTACAGCTTGAAATATTAAAACACCAAATTTTAAACTTTTGTTTTCTAATCAAATATTTGTTATTATACGACGATATGTGAATGTGAAATATATGAACTGTTAACAGGAATATCAATAAAATAATTTTTAAATAAATAATTTAAATCGATTACAATTTTTCTTCATGTAATATTTCGTTATTTGGCAATTTAGACTACTTTACAACTTTCTACAATGACAGGAAATGTAATTTTTTATGAACATTTGAAATTTTTAACGACGGAACTTCGAAATTTGATTGTGAACTTTGACAATTTTTTAATAACAAATTTTTTTTAACTTTCGTGTAAGGTTTGGTTGTTAGGTGTTTTAGACCATTTTATAATGTTTAAGATTGACATAAAATGTAATTCAAAAAAGTTTTCGCGATAGTCTTAGATATTCACTAATTCAATAAATGTTTAGATTATACAATCTCTGAAGTACGCTCTAAGTCAAAATGACATTCGCATTTCGCACGCAAGGTACTATGATAAAATGTAGGTAATGTTTCTGAATTCGGCGTTGCCAAGTATTCCTGGAGACTTCCCGACTTAGGGGTTTCAAAAGAAAACCCCACCAATTCCATTGAATGAAAACTTAACATACCATCTGTATCTCAATATTATTTTATTAGTTTTTAACCAGAACAGCGAGAAAACATTTATAAGTAATGACAGAATACTTGTACATGGTTGCCTGATTATCGCCACACTTGATTAAAATTTTTTTATTAAAAATAGAAAACCTGAAGAGGGCCTTGTCTAAACCCTACTTTAATTGGGGCTAAATAGGGCAATTTCTGCACGGGGAGGTTATTTGCCACCGTCTGCCACCATTGACATTTCACGAAGATTTTAGTGAATGAAGTTGAGTGTGCACAGTTGCACATGTACAGAGCAATCATCGCGGCTTGCGTTGTTAGGTGAACCGTGTTCGGCAAAATTTTTCTTGTTAGCGATTGCACTTTTGTTTATCTGTCATTTTCCGTCTATTTGTCGTCTGGTAGTGTATTGTTCAAAAAAGAAGAATCCATAGAATTCTTTTATGATAAGCATGTAGTGGTTGACGTGAATGTGTCGGTTAATTACATTGTGAAGAAACTAAACCTTCAAATCGAAGATATACATAATGAGAAATTGGATAAACTGAAGGTTGCCCTCAGGGCTCTGAGAAGTAGATTTAACATTAAATGGGAAGCTTCTAGGCGAACGCAAGAAAGATTTCGTGCAAAGAATGATGCATGGTTAATTTCTGAATTCCAAATCCCCAATTTAAAAAATTCAGAAACTCATCTGAATGAAACCGTATCTTTACCGGGATTTGGTAGGCCATCTACTACATTCAAGCTGAAGTCTGAAAGATCGAAGAGGAGGGATGCAACAGCGATAAGCAATGCAAATGAGAATAATCCTCAGCGGATTTTAAGGGCATGTCGTTATGCAGCAAGGCGTTCTGGAGAAAATGACTTAGGAACAGTATTCAAAAAGGTTCAATGTGAGTACGAAAGAGCATATAAAATAAGAAAATTACTCATGGAACCAAAGCCGGTAAATTTAAAGCCAGAAAAAGCATTGTCGTTCTTAATTGACCGTTCTTTATCTAAACAGGATTACATTAGCATGCGTTTATTAGTGAAAGGACAAGGTACGGATGTTTTCCCACCTCACGATAGCGTTAGATTGGCTAAAGCTTCATGCAGACCCCCAAAGTCAACGATATCAATCACGCAAGATGAATCTAAGGTTTCTCTACAGGCATTATTAGATCACACTGTCAGTTGAATTTTTGAAATACAGAAGGATGGACTGCTGTAATACGTTCAGCAGTCGGGAAGCACTAAGAAATTAGAAACGGTGCTGATATGCTCATGGGGATTCGACGGAAGCTCTGGCCATTCGCCATACAAACAAAATTTTAAAGACACGTCTCTTAATGTTAGCGATAAAAATGTATTCGCTACTACGCTCATCCCATTGCGCTGGTCCACGAATGAAAACATAATACTGTGGAACAATCAGTTATCGCAATCATCTAGATTTTGTCGACCTCTTAATCTGCATTACGTAAAAGAGTCAGCAGATGTCATCACAAGACGAAAAGCCGAAGTAGAAGCCAAAATTAATTATCTGAGAGCTACTGAAATGATTTTGAATGGTACTCTCATTCGCATACACTCCAGCTTATGTTTAACCCTGACAGATGGCAAAGTCTTGAGTATCATCACGAACACGAAATCCATGCAAAGTTGCCCCATCTGCCACTCGACTCCAGAGCAGTTTAATGATCTCTCTAACATAACCAAGGGAAGATTTACTGCAAATCCAAATTCACTTATATATGGAATAAATCAATTTCATTAATGGATTCGAATGTTTGAGTTTGTCTTGCATATCTCGTACAGACTGGACATCAAAGTATGGCAGGTAAGAAGTAAGAGGGAGAAGATTGAATTTGCAAAAAGAAAGCCTTACGTACAAAACATTCTTCGCGAAAACTTGGGGATTAATGTTGACAAACCGAAGCCAGGAGGTATTGGTACTACCAATGACGGTAATACGGCCCGTAGAGCTTTTGAGGATCCGAACCTACTGGCTGAATGCTCAGGATTGGATAAAGAAATTCTTGGAAAAATAAAATGTATCCTTGTCGCTCTGTCTATTCAGGTAACAGTAAATTCTACTCTGTTTGGGGATCTTTGTTTTTCAACCACCAAAATGTACGTGAAGTTATACTACTCTTGGTATACCATGTCATCGACGGTCCACACGATTCTTATGCATGGAACGGACATAATGAGAAATAGCTTGTTGCCTCTCGGAATGCTTGGTGAAGAAACATCTTCCACATCGGATGTGGAAGATATGGAGGGCGACGAAGCCGAGCTAAACTTGACTGGACTTCCCGAAACGCACCAGTTATTAGAAGAACTCGAATTAACCGACGGAGAGGAGTTTAACGTGAACGGATATAATTAATGAGAGGCAAGAGGACTCATTTCAAAGTTTTATACAAATATGTGAAAATACAAATAAAAAAAATAATTAAAAAAAAATTTCGAAATGTCAGGCGCCATATTGGATCCGCCATTTTGAATTTATGCATTTTGACGTCAAATTCGAAATCAGCGACCTCGGAAACCCCCTCATACCCAGTTTCAGATAAATATGTAAAATTTTAGAAATTTCTGTCGCCATATTGGATCCGCCATTTCGAATTTATTAATTTTGATGTCAAGTTCGAAATCAGCGACCTTAGAAACCTCCTTACACTACGTTTCATATAAATAAGTAAAGATTTAGAATTTTCAGGCGCCATTTTGAATTGATTATTTTTGACGTCAAAATTCGAAACCAGAGACCTCAGAAACCCCCTCATACCCAGTTTCAGATAAATATGTACAATTTGAGAAATTTCAGGCACCATATTGGATCCGCCATTTTGAATTTATTAATTTTGACGTCAAATTCGAAATCAGCAACCTCAGAAACCTCCTTAGCCTAAGTTTCATACAAATAAGTAAAAATTTAGAATTTTCAGGCGCCAATTTGAATTTATTAATTTTGACGTCAAATTCGAAATCAGCAACCTCAAAAACCCCCCTTATACCAAGTTTCATAGAAATCCAAAAAATTTGACTTTTGGCCACTATTGGTGGTCTGGACTGTGGGCTGGTTCCGGAATTTACAATTCAAAATAGAGTACAGGTCGCAATTAAAAAATAAACTCAATATCTATCATATTTAACGCGAATGTACTTAGAAAACATAATTAATTCATTTTTAATATTTTTATTGTGTTTAATCTAGTACTTGATGTGCATTGTAAAAACTAGGGTTCCATTTTATTTGAGCATCATTTTTTTAGCGTCCTGTTATAATACCAAATCGTCTTTTTTTGAAGCCTTCGTTCGTGCTATTTTACTTTGCTAACTTCAGATTGAAAATTGGTACGTACTAGCCACGAAGGAATAGTAAGGAGTAGTATCCCTGTAAGTGGGGAGTGGGACGAGCGACGTCCAATAATTCGTTAATGCTAGCTACGAATGAAAACTCGTATGCTCCCCCGTTCACATGCGCACTGGCGTTTGCCATGCCAACGATGTCAACACGCGTTTGAAGTTTCGAACTTGTGTATTGAACGAACATAAACAAACGAACGTAACCTACATGTTCATCGAGATGTCAAAAGGTAACATATTGAGTGGGTATAACATGTGACTGCGAAAACAGCTCTGCGCATGTGCACGGGGGAGCATACGAGTTTTCATTCGTAGCTAGCATTAACGAATTATTGGACGTCACTTGTCCCACCTCTGCTCACCGAACACATAGGGTGATACCACTCCTTACTATTCCTTCGTGGTACTAGCGAACTAAAATAATGCACAGGAAAATTGTTTTAATTTCTTGCAACTTCATGCTTAAGAGAAACAGAAAACATTTGAAGCAGAAAAAATTTGATTCTCACTTCGGTCCTGTTTCGATCCAAAAAAGTTGTACTAAAACGTCGTTTAGTGGCATCAAAATAAAGTGGCATTAGAATAGAGCCACTCCAGACTATATTTTTGGAGGACTGTTTCAATACCGAAAACTAGCCTTGAAATGATACTTTTTTTTACAGTGTGGTCGTGGTAGTTTGGAAGACTTTTGAATAGAAGCTCTTGATATAATGCTGGAAGTATTTTAAGGGCATGTGACACAGCCAAATACCTACATTAGCGACCTCACTTTTTCAATTTTCCGATTTTTTTTTTAATCTAAGAACTTTTTTTGTAAATAAAATTTCGGGCTGAAACTTTGGAAAATGTATGAGAAGACAATAAACTACGTTTACGTACCTTATTCGAGGAAGAACTTCACAAAAAATTATTTTCGAAAAAATTAAAACTGGGTGCATTTTTTGAACCTAAGAACTTTTTTTATAAGTAAAATATCGGCTTCAAACTTTGAGAAATGCAAGAGCCGACAGTAAATTACGTTTATGTACATTATTTGAGTATAAAAGATGCAAAAAGAAAAATTCCAACTACTATCGGCGCAAAAATTATAGGCATCTGCCTTTGAAGCTTCACAGCTCAGCCACAAAAAATGCTAGAATAATAAGTAAATAGTCATTTGAAAGCTGCAAGTGTTTCACGTAAATAAGCCCGAAGACTTTTATGTAAAAAAATTTTTGTGCTTTGCAGACTGAAAAATGTGACAAAAAGTAAGGATTTTTGGGCACATTTAAGAAGAGACAACTTTAGAGCATTATTTCTTATACAAGGGGTAATGGGAAAAATTTGCAAAAATTCATGAATATGAGGAAAAACTTTGTGAACAAATCGCAGTTGACAAATTTGAGAAATAATGAAAATTGTTGTTAAAAATTGCAAAAATGTACAACTATACTATCTCCGGTTCTAATAAAGATATGAAAGCGATTCAAACTGCAAACTGTAACGGATAGGCTCTGTAATTATTTACAATCTCCCGGAAGCATGTGATTGTTGTATTTTTGGTGAAAATCGCGATATTTGTAGACATTTTTTTTGTTGGAAGACAAGTGTCAGAAAGCAGCGGGGATCCTTTTTTTTGGGCAAGAGTTCAGAATCACGAGTCGAAAAAAGGCACGAGCGGTCGGAAGCAAAAAAAAAAAAGGGTCCCCGCTGCTTTCTGACACTTGTCTTCCAACAAAAAAATGTCTACTGCGGTAATATTGTATTCAGCTTTTTTCTAAATGCGTAGAGGTGCTAAGAACACCTTATCTTCAGCTTAAAAATATCACATTATTGAGTTTAAATAAAAAACATTACTGAAAGTTACATATGTGAACAGTTTTTGAAATAAGTAATTATTGCTTATTTGATTTAATTATTTATATTTATTCAAATGTTATTATTTTATTTTTTGAATTTTTTTTCAGTATTGTAAGACAATTATACGGAGTGTTCTGCATTGAAAGAAATAGTTTAAGGCTAGTAGAAATCCAATTTTGCTTGGGAATTTTTAACCGAATTAGAAAGAAAATTGTGCTGTCTTAGCTATACGGATTTGAGCATTATCATCTACGTATAAGAAAATCATCAAGGTGAATATGGCAAGGAAAGTTTGTTTGACTGAAACGACAGTTGAGAAAAGTGTCGAATAACCAATATGATTAAAATATCAAAATATTATAATGTAGGTACGAGCATTCCATGCCTCGGTCTCTGAGCCGTACTGAACACACAACTTTATCAACTATCTATTTGAAACAACACTGCGTTAAAGTTTTGCATTGGGCATCAGGCTGGTTGCTTGATTCAGCCATACCAATCGATTTATTGTACTGTGCGCGCATGGTGTGCGCGATTGATCAACCGGCAAGGTGCGCGTCGACTCGGCATTAGTCGCTGACTGCAGGCTTCTGATTTTTGTAATTTTTGTGTGTTTAAGCATTAATTATGGATGACTTCGAAGAAAAAAAAACTGCTCCAATAGAATCTGGCCAAATTTATAGTACAGTTTTATGATAAGAGTTAAATAGAGAAGGAGGTAAGTGAGGAGGCTTTCGAAGGCTTTACTCCGGAATTTGTACATTCAAGAGTTGTTCATGAATAAGGCTGGACCTATAGCTATTTTCACAAACAAGTGGCGTTTATTTGCCTTTCATTTTTGTATCTTAAGAATAATATTTAAATTTTTAGAATTTTGAATCTATTGTGAATCTATCAAAAATACTTTTCAACGAAATTGTAGTTTTATATTATTATTGATAACAAAAGTAGCAAAAAATCGAATTTTGAAATCAATTTTAACTGCGCTACAATATGGAGGATGCACCCCCATTTGCATTGTATATCAGAAATGCATAACATTAGACTATTCGAACGGTATGCTTAGATCTCCTCAATAGGAGGAGCAGCTCAGACAGTCCTGCCTATGGTTGATTTACCACAACCAAATTCAGTCTAACGCAACCGTAAATTCGTTCAACTACAGCCATCTTATGTTTAGAAATATCTATTGAAACATATGACTCAATCAGTAATAGTGCTTCAGCCATTATGGTGTGGGTAAAATACGCAAACCGTATCCAATGCCAATTCGGCAGTAGCGAAATTTAATAAGTGAACCTTCGGTTTCGAACTCTCGATCAAGGAAACAACGAAAATAACTGTACTCAAGGTCGGGGAAGTTATTGAAGAGTAGACAACTGCAACCGAGTGCGAACTCGCTGAAATCCACCATTTCAATGGGCCTATTTGCAAGTCAATGATTCAAAATTGAACAAAAGATTTGCTTATTTTCAAAATTTTTACAGGTACGACTGAGCATCTGCAATCAGAGTTCCAATTGATCATCCAGAAAAACTCTTTGGAACGATTTGACGTTCGAAATTCACGTACTTCATTACGACGCAAGCAACGAAATCAAAGTTGGAGATTTAGTCAATGTTCTCGAAGAATCGCAAATTATGAAAGCTATAAAAACTCCAAAGAGAAAGACTGCGGATATCAACAATGATCCAGGAACGGTGATAAAAATGCCAATAATTACCATTTTTAATAGAAATATGAAAAATTTGCTTATGCTTACTTCCATTTTTTTACAGAAAAGTAAGACCGATTATAGGTGTTTGTTAAAACGAGGAAGTTGCTGCGTACAAAATTTATAAATAAGGAACAGTAAGACTGATTAGGTCTTCATTAAAACGAGAGAAAGTCCGAATATTATTATTTTTTAAGATTAAGAAAAGAAAAAAGTTTTCTGTTTGATACCTGAAGTTTTTTATTGTAAAAAAAAGTTTTGTATTATTTTTTTTAAGATTAAGAAGAGAAAACAGTGTTCTGTTCGATATCTGAAGTTTTATTTTTTAAGATTGAGAAGAGAAAAAAAGTGTTCTGTTTGATACCTGAAGTTTTTTATTGCAAAAAATAAGAAAAAATGTCTCACAATCCTTATTAATTGGAAAAAAGCATGAGTTCCTTGTAATTAAAAAATAAATATTATTTTTCCATGTGTGTGGAAAATTTAAAATTTATATACACAGTAATACAAGAATCTGAACATCAGTAAAAAAAAAGTAGGTTGACTTTCAGATGTAACCAAAAGGATCATTCGCCGGTTGAAAGTCAACTGATGATTGAAATATGACTTCCAGTTACTCGCTTGGTTGAAAGTAAACCGCTTTATGCACGTAAAGTGAAATTTGTAGGTTAATTTAACACACAAACATGGGTGACATCTCGTCAAACCTTCACTTCATATTTTTGGAGATTATAACATATTCTACTTATAAAATACGATTAAAATGATAAAAATAAGGTAAGGCAATTTATTTCCCGTAAGAACTTAAACTTTTCTTCACCTCCATGACAATGTATTCCTTGGAATTTGTCTCAGCTTCAACCAGGTGGGTGCTTCCACTGTACTGCCCAATGTAAAAAATGTGTCATGAGAGTTGAAAACGGCCGTCGGCGGCGCCAGTAGTAACTTTGTTCTACAAAACCATGCAACACCATAGCAAAAAAGTATAAAAGTTACAAAATAAATATGAAAAACAATTCAAAATAATTTTTCCTTCATATAGTATAGAGTCATGTAGTAAATGAGACTTATGTACTTACTTATTATTTTGTTTAATGTAGGAAAAGCGGCATAATTGACATAATTCGAACCAATAAAATTGCATGGATATTCGGAACTTATAAAAAATAATGAAGAAATAAATAACGAATACACAAATTTATGAAAAAAATGGTCGAAAATATACATTATCGGATTATGAAATTTCAAATATTCTAAATAACAACAAGATTCTTAATTGACAAAAAATAAAATCACGAAAATAAAAATATCCGAAACTAAAATTGAACGACTTCGTGACCGAATTATAAAATTGCCGGATTGTACAATCAACGAATTATACAAATTGAATTAATAAATTATGAAATTATAAATAAAACAAACAATTTAATTAATAATCAATTAATTATTTTCGGCAAATTCAAATTTCAGGAATTGAAATATTCATGGGAATTTCACAATTCATTTATTTTATGATTCGTTCAGTTTTATAATTCGTTAAGTTATATTTTCGGCATTTTCTCGTTAATTTGTGGTTTTGTTATTTATTTTTTTATTATTTTGTATTGGCCCCGGATATTCAAACACTTTTATTAAAATGTAGTGACGAAGATCTATTTTTTTTATATTGCTGTTTTACAATATAATGCGACTATATAACAAATATAATTATTATATATATATATATATATATATATATATATATTATAAACAAATAATAAGATACATCATGAAATATTATTTTCTATTACAAATAACGAACTCTCAAATGCGATATATATTTGAAATCAAATAAACTTTGTAACGAAGCTAAAATATTCTAACATTTGTATAGTCACTCTTAAAGAAAGATATTGACGAATATTTTCATTTTTGGCAACGCTCAAATTAATTGAGAATTATTTTTCGAAGTCTTATAATAAATTGCGATTTAGAATCAGATTTTAGCTTTTCAAATATTTCGCAAAGATTTCCAAAGATTTCAATGATTTTCTAAGGAGTTCAAAGATTTCAAATATTTCGCAAAGATTTCGGATAGATTAAAAATATTTCATACAAAATTCAGATAGATTTCAAAGAGTGCACAAACATTTAAATGATTTCCCAAACAATTGACAAAAATGTCAATAAGTTTACCAATATTATCAGATATTTCAAATATATTTCAAATTTTTCGCAAAGATTTCCAAATATTTCAATGAATTTTTGAGGATTTCAAAGATTTCAAATATTTCGCAAAGATTTCGGATAGATTAAAAATATTTCATACAAAATGCAGATAGATTTCAAAGAGTGCACAAAGATTTAAATGATTTCCTAAACAATTGACAAAAATGTCAATAATTTTACCAATATTATCAGATATTTAAAATATATTTCAAATTTTTCGCAAAGATTCCAATGATTTTTTGAGGATTTCAGATTTTAAATATATCGCAAAGATTTCGGATATATTCAAAAGATTTCAGTTATTTCACAAAATTTTCAGATAGATTTCAAAGAGTGCACAAAGATTTCAATGATTTCACAAAGGTTTCAATAATTTTACAAATATTATGAAATATTTCGCAAAGAAATTAATTACTACTAAAAAATTACGAAAAATATGAAGGAATGAAACAAAATATAATTATAAAAATAAATAAATAGTTGATTGAATAAAAAAGAATTTACTTTCGTTTTATCTTTAAATTGTCATTTACATTTTTTAGTAAATATATAATTACTGACCTTTCCCAAAATAGTGCCATCGGGACCTTTTAGGATTTTCCCGTAGAGAATGTCTTCCTTTAAAAAACGTTTACTGTAAACGAACTGGCCAGCTTTCACGATGAAATTTTTCCGAATTTAAGCTTTTTGCCATAAAGCTATAATAGTTATTTCAATAAAAGTTATATAATAGGAACGACGAAAAAATGAATTTTTTCATATTCGGGATCTTCGAGCTCTCGGAGTTCAGTTTTGTAACCAGATTTGCAACCCGGAGCAATACACATCGGCATAATTAATGCGATAAACAAACAAAAAACCACTAATAAAAAACTTCACCGAACCATTTTTATAATAATTCCATAAAAAACCGTTTTATTGTTACATTTTTAAAAGGTTGTAACGGCTCTAAATGACGAAACCCATATAACCGTCAAAACAAGTCGAACAAAGTTACTACTAGCGCCGCCGCATGGCCGTTTTCAACACATGGGCCATTTTCAACTTTCGGAGACAGGAGGCTGGCTTCAACTCATGAAAAACTTTTCACAAACGACGCACATGTCCAACACATCGATTAACACTGGCTTTTCATAATTTCTGGATATCAACAATTTTTAAAATAATGTTGTGTTATTAAGTGAAAACGTCTCACAAACGACTTAAATATACACTATCCAAATCACAAAGATCCACGCTTCAATCGACATTTCTCCTGAGTGTTCACGCATCGCAGTTCGCGCACACATTTCTGCTAGCGCAAATGAATTTCAGATCGCACGACTGAAAATCATTCGAAATTTAACATACCTATCAGTTGTTCTTTGCATTACTACATGTTTCAGACAGACACACGGTATTTAAGATCAATTTATGATTGAAATTAATTGACTTACTTAATTTAAGTTAAACATGAAATTCAGTTATTCTTAAAATTCAGATTCTTGTATTTCTGTGTAAAAACCTTCAAATTTCAGATCAATTTTCATTGAATTCAACATAAAGAATATGTATATGATACAGTCCGCATTCGTAAAAATGAAAATTTGCGGTAAGTGATAAAAAAGTTCACCGCAGAGGGAGCAGTAATAGAAGTGGTCAAATGATACCAAAATTTTAATAAAAAGAGGAACACTATTTAGAAAAATATGTAAAGACGTGTATATTTGAAGAGTTTAGAATACATTTATTTTTCAAACATCTTCGAACATGATTTGATATTACGGTTAACTTTGAAATTAGCGTACTATTAATAAAATGCTTGGCTGAATGAATAGAAAATTGGTATTTTTAGTAAAACCTATCTGCAAATAATCAGTTTGAGTATTTTAAGGTTATGGTTGGTTAAATTAATAGAAAACATAGGGATGGCTCTCCTATAAAGGCCTGTAGAATAAATGTGTCATGAGATTTGAAGACGACCGAGTGGCGGCGCTGGCTGTACTTTTAGGGCGACAATTATTCAAATGCATGGGAAAAATACAAATTTAATTCATTTTAATTGTTTGATGATTAAATACGAATACACTTTTCACAGAGTACCAATAATAATTCTACAAAGTGAACATTACATTTTTAGCATTGAGATATGTAAATATTGTAAACTGTGAAAATAGTAAATTTCAATTTAATTTTATTTTCATTGACATTTATAATAATTATTGAAATGGGAAATTAACGCTTAATTGAACTAAATTACAAAAATTTATACATTTTTTTTAAAGCTAGAAAATAATTTATTTAGTTTCGTTGTAGGACGTTTATAAAAATTAATTATAATAATAAAAAATATCTAAGGTTACAAATATGTTGAAAATTTCTAACGATTTATATTTTTATAGACTTTCCAGCGAAAAATCGCCTGTGACAGGGCAATAAGGTTACACTACATTTTTATTTTCCCGGAAAATAATAATTTGTTGAATCAAAACTTTTTTATTCTTATTCAGCCTCCCTATATCTCAGCAGCAAGTTTTTATGATTTTTTTTTTAAATTAAAGGACAGATTTTTTGTCGCTATCCAACAATATTTTTCAAACCCTGTGAAATTTGAACCTCCAAATTCTTAAATGATTTTCTCGGAATTAGTTAACTTTTTCTAACTAAACTCATTTTCTCCCAATTTAGCAACTCAATATCTCGGGAGCCAAATTTTATTTTTGGTTAAATATAAAAATTGCAGTTTTTATCTCCTCGGGAGTAAACTTTTGTTTTATCTTTAAATGGTGATTTCGATTTTACAGAATTTTATGTTTCTCTTCTGGAAAATTCTGATTTTGCTGCTTATCTAGTTCTGTACTGCAACCCTTAAATTAATAATTAAATTTAATTCTAATTGCGATAAAAAGTACCTTCAATTTAATTGATTTTCATTCATCTTACCAATAATTTGCGTTTTTTTTTACAAAAAAATGTTTAATTGCGTATTTTCGATAAAAATGTTACGCTATATCTCGTTGAAAATAGACATTTTTCTTATAGTGCAACGCTTTTTTTCAATTATTCTCAAAGTGAACAAAAGAGATTGCCATCTTTAAAAACAGTTGTAATGAATTAAAAATGTTTTCAAGTTTTTTTATAACAACTTTAATGAATTGTTTTGATCATATTAATTTAAAATTCATGTGTTACCAATGATTTGCGTTTTTTTTACAAAAAAAAAAAGTTTAATTACATATTTTCGATAAAATTTTTACTCAATATCTCATTGAAATTAGAAATTTTTCTTATAGTGCAACGCTTTTTTTGTCAATTATTCTCAAAGTGAACAAAAGAGATTGCGATCTTTAAAAACAGTTTTTTCAAATTTTTTGATAACAACTTTAATAAATTCTCTTATTGATATTAATTGCAAACTCATGTTACCAATAATTTGCGTTTTTTACAACAAAGAAAGCAGTTTAATTGCATATTTTTTACTCAATACCACGTTGAAATTTAAAATTCTTATATTGCAACATTTTGTTGTCAATTATTTTTAAAGTGAACAAAAAAGATTGCAAACTTTAAAAACAATTGTAATGAATAAAAAATGTGTTGTGAAAATGCATGTTACCAATAACTTGCGATTAAAAAAAAGGTTTAATTGCATATTTTCGATATTTTTTCTTATATAATACAACACTTTTTTGTCAATTATTTTTAAAGTGCACAAAAAACATTGCGATCTTTAAAAACAATTGATTTGACTTGATTGATTGACTTTAGATTATTTTCCAATTTTTTTATAGCAACGTCAATAAATTGTTTTCAATGAAATAGCTCTTTGCCAGATCTTTATTATTTTCTTGTCATTGGGTACGGTGTAAATTTTAACTTTTTCGGAGCAATTCGCATAACCAGAATTGCATTCAAAACAACGCAGTTATACCCCATTACTCTCGTTCATCACAAAAAAAAACTTGATAAAATTTAAGTCTAAAAGCCTTGAAACTTAATGCTCAAGCAAAAGAAATGTAAAAAGTCAGTTTTTTTATAATATAAAAAACACAAAATGTCACATTTTTTACACTTTCCCATACATTTGAATCATGTTCGGCCTAAAAGTACAGCCAGCGCCACCCTCGGCCGTACTCAACATTTCCGTCACTTCCATTTCAGAGTGTGACGGCCCTGATAGAAAATTGTTATTTTTTGGCAAAAGCCAGCCCTATCCGACTCTAAAAAAGATGGCTGGACCTTATTGCTATGATTTTCTATGTGTGAAATTTCGCCGTATGGCGGCGCTTCTCGCACGTGGCCCTACTTCAACATGAAATCCAATGGAGAAAATATTAAAAAACCTAAAAATGTAAACATTAAGCAAGTTCAAAGATGATTCAATTACAAAACTCATTATTTTCGTTAGTATAAATATTTCTAGAGTGTTAATTACAAGTATACAATAATGGATAGAGTGAAATAAACTGTGAAATAATTATTTCTTAATGTACGCAATTTTCAGAAATAAGTGGAATTTAATTAATTTTATAGACGAATAATGACCTTAAATTGTTTTAAACACATAGACATTTTTTTATAAATTAGTTTCATTCAAAATTTGTTGAAGAAAGGAAATAAATATATCCAGTGTGAAGAATATACATTATTGTGTAGACTGTCGAGCGATACATGTTTTATATATTTGCTTTTTTATAAGTATATTAACTTCAGGAATAATACAATACGTTAATTTATTTACCCCAGTTTTACGCTTAGCTTTACTGCTATTTTCAAAGCGATAAAATATATTGTACTTTATAATAAGATAAAATCGAATATCACACAGCTTTATTGCTGCTTTTGTCAGAACAATAAAATCTTTGAATTTATGGACATTATGAATCAAGTATTATATACAACTCTGAGATTCTTTTATAATAAAATACATTTATATAAATGTATTATGCAGCGGTGGTATCAAATAGTTTTCCTGCAATAAGCAGAAATAAAAAATATCGCATTCAAAATAAATTTAGTTTTATACTATTTATTTAAAATTAGATTTTACCCCTTAGCTTGACAATGCGCTTTTTTATGTGTCTAAAATAGAATTTTACAGTTGAAAATTAAAAAATAATTGTTTGACAAAAAACATTCTACTGAAAAATTCGCAACCGAGTCTAAGGGTTATTTAGAAAGAATTTTGGAATTGTAGAATCATGTTAAATACGTAAAAAGTACTAACATATAGACCTTCCGGCTATCCCCTAAGAAAAAGTAGTATAGCAAAATCATTATAGGCCTATAATTATTTTCCTATAATGAATCTCCTGTAATTTTTTTACGATTATAGGACTAATTATAAGAATAATTATTCGATTAATTATAGGAAAAAGTATAGGAAAATAATTATGGAAATTAGTAATATTAAAATAATGAAATAATAATTTCAAAAAGTATAAGATATACTCATAGGTTTTCAGTTTCATTATACCCACATTCTTATACAAAGCTTCTTTAAATATGTCAATTTTTATGTTCTTTTGTGTGAGCAGTTCAAAATAAATGATTAATTTATTCTTTATTCTACTTTTTGCAATAATTATTTTAATATTATTAATTTCTATAATTATTTTCCTACAATTCTTCCTATAATTACTCCAATAATTATTTCTGTGATCGCGCAAAAAATGATAGGAAATGAGTTCTAGGAGAATCATTGTAGGGCTATAATGATTTTCTACGACAATAAAAGATCAGAAAATCAGATCATTATTTACTTATTTTTTGAACCAAAAAAATATCCCAAACGAAAAGGAATTTAAGCGAAGAATAAATATAATCATCAGCAGATGAGGAACAGCCACAGCGGGGAACGACAGATATTTTTAGGTTAAAATTCGGACATTGCAATTAAAGCAATTAAAATCGAAAATTGTACATCTTCATTGTATGTATGTATGTATGTATGTATGTATGTATGTATACCATTAAGCCATTTCCCTTTCGGGGTAGGCGTGACACTACCCGATTCGGGTAGTGTTTCTAGGTGGATAGTTTCTTGTAGTGAAGAACTACAAGTGTGGGCTCACCATACCCACGACGTCACCACACCCACGACATTAATTTTTTTAATTTTATTCGAACGAAGTATTATAAATATCTTAATTATTATTTATACATACCGATGCTATATAACATTTCCAACAGGATCCTTCACTTCCCTTTTCCAGACAATGTCATCGGGAAGGAAATGTTTCTCACAAACAAACTGGCCAGCTGTTACTAAAAAACCTTCCCTTTTTATTGCTCTCTGATATTCAGCAAGTAAATTTTGAGGCACTTTAAAAAATGAATTTTTTCGCCGTTCTGACGACTCGAATGGTAGCCGGATTGACAGTTTGAAGCGATGCACTTTACCATATTTTTTTCTTTTTTTCACACACTAAATTATGACATTCTTACTCGAATCCACCGCTTTAAATTTTTGCACTTTTGTAAACATTTTAGACTTAGGGGAAACCACCCTACAGTAGATAGGGAAAAAATCAACAGCATTTAACTGCATTATTTTACAAAAATAAAGAAAGATGATCATTGTTAAATAAAGCTTACATATTCAATTGAGGATTCTTATCGAAAAAAATATCATGAAATTAATTAATTAGCTGTATTAAACATTTTTATTAGACCAGGTCAAGGGTACGATTTTGACACCTTTGTCCATCAATAGATAATCGTTTCTGGTATTGCTCCTAGGCAAGTTAGAATACTCAATTCTGGATAATTATAATTTATCATTAGTATACTTACAATTAAAATCAATTTATTGAGTAAATAATAGTTGAAACTACGATTATTTTACATTGAAATGCAAGAATTTTAAATCAGACCAAAATCAAATTCAATATCCCATTTATCGTCCAACAATCAATTCAATATATAGAATTCCTGAAAAAAAACAACAAGAATTCAACGATCAAATTTGGACAAACACCACAATATGCTCCTATTACAATTCCTAAAAAACAAAAAAAACAAAAAAAAATAAAAAAATTTGTTTCTTTGGATAAAAATAAAAAAGAGGAAAGAAAAATGAGATAGCAACCAACCACATCCTCTTCCTTCTCTTTATTATTTATTTCGTCTTTTTTATTTTTATTATTATCAAATCACAATAAAAAAGCATGCAAATGTACATTACCAACGTTTCGGTGCTCACACAGCACCCCTATCAAGGCAAGAAAAAGAAAACAGGTGACAGGTGGGAGCAGCGACCAAGCGACGACGCTATCGCTTCGATACCTGAGATCTGAATGTGGGTCAATAGGCCAATCCGTCACAACAAACAAGAAATAAGAGAAAGTCAAGACTCATGAAAACTAAATATAATTAATCAAATTTGAATAACTTTTGTTTAATCTATCTAAATCAGTTTTTAAATTTATAGAGGATAAATTATTATCATCTTATTATTATCTTAAGATAACTATTATCTTCTTATTATTATTATAAATTATTATTATTGTGCCTTTTACTATTGGTATGTTGATGACACCTCCCAGGTGCGAAATTCGGTCGGCTGCCAGAGATTGACCATCGGCCCGAAGTTGGCCCTGCTTTGGTAACCGATCTATGGTAATTAGAGTTGGGCCGACTAAGGTGTTTTCAAGCTGCCATGGTCTGACCGACGTTGGCGACCGACGTCGGCGGTGGGCGAAAAGCCGTCTGTCGGCCCATTTCTGGCTCAACGTTGGGCCGACGATCGGATAAACTATGGCAGATTGGTCGGTACGACCGAAAGAATGCGGTCGGTCCAACTTTGGATACAGCAGTCGGTTAGCCACAAGTCACCATGATGCACCCGACGGTCGGTCAAACCTTGGCCCAAATATGGGCCGACCGTCGGATAAACGCTGGTTCATTGTTAAAAAAAACCGTGAAAGTACGGTCGGCCCGACTCTGGACAAGAGATGGCCCGACCGTCGGTATAACATTGGCTCGTACAAGTCACCATGATGCGCCCGACGGTCGGTCAAACCTTGGCCCATATATGGGCCGACCGTCGGATAAACGCTGGTTCATTGTTTAAAAAAACTGTGAAAGAATGGTCGGCCCGACTCTGGACAAGAGATGGCTCGACCGTCGGCAAAACATTGGCTTGTACAAGTCACCATGTTGCACCCGATGGTCGGTCAAACTGTGGCCCAAATATGGGCCAACCGTCGGATAAACGCTGTTTCATTGTTAAAAAAAGCCGTTAAAGTACGTTCAGTCCGACTCTGGACAATAGATGGCCCGACCGTCGACATAACATTGGTTTGAATTATTTATTAAAATATTATATAATTTATATTCATATTATATATTTTGCATAATAATACAAAAATTAATGAGAAAAAACATTTAACAAATTGTTTTTTAACTACTTGAGCTGTAGTTTATGAGGATGGTTTTTTCATTGACTTTCAATTCTTGAGGTATAGAGTAATGGGTAAGACTCCCGACTGCTAGGCGATAGATTTAGGTATAGGTGTAGGTTCGAAACCCCGTAGGGTTAGAAATCTTATTTGTAATATAATTTAAAAAAACGTAATATATGTATTCAATCTAAGCAGGACCGTTAACATTTATAGTCAAAATACTCGCAATCAATTACTATTTATTTTTTGAATACCTATTTTGTGTATTTCCACCTGTGTAGTACGAACCTTCAAAATCAAAGTCGGCCCCACATTATTGTCCAGGGTTGGGCCGACATCATCTTAAAAGATGGCCTATATATGGAACCAAATATCGGGCCGACTTTGAGAATCCAAAGGCGGTTGACCGTTATCATTTAGCTGGTTGGCCCGACCAGTGGCGCACAAAGTTGGACCGACCGTCCGACGGTTGGCCTGACCGTGGGCCAACGGTCAATTCGCACCTGGGCTTGTTGTGTGTTCCGCTGGCAAAGTTACAGGTGGTTTTTGATGCTTTTAACGGTTTTCATCCAAAAATTCAGTTTACCCACGAAATAGAGAAAAATAGTAAAATCAGTTTTTTGGACGTAGAAGTAATTAAAGCTCAGGATGGTAATATTATTACCAATTGGTACAGGAAAAATACATATTCAGGTAGAATTTTAAATTTCTTTTCGGCTCATCCTTTTCAAAACAAAATTGCAGTCATCAAAAACTTAGTCGACAGGGCTCTAGGTTTGTCCCACATTTCATTTCACAAAGAGAATTTAAATATTGTTAGGAATATCCTTTTTCTGAATCACTACCCAAAAAAGTTTGTTGAGCAACAAATCACAATTAGAATTCAACAAATCAAAAACAAACAAAGTAACATTTCAGCTACAGATAATCAGAAGAAATTGAGAGCATATAGTTCTTTTAATACTTTTGTTCTTCCTTTTTTTGGTCAAATTTCTAAAACTATTCAATTCATGTTAAAAAAATTTAATATTCATACTATTTTCCGTATACCATTTAAAATGGATTCAATAATAACTTTTGGTAAAGATCCTTTAGATAAATTTGAAAAGGGTGGTGTGGTTTACAAGATCACTTGCAAGATCTGTAAGATGACTTACGTGGGACAGACTGGAAGACTTCTTAATACCAGGGTGGAGGAGCACAAAAGTGATGTCCGTTTAGGACGTTGTTATAAGAGTGTTCTCGCTAGACATACGAGAGGGTCGGTTGATGTTGACCATGAGTTTGACTGGGATAATGTTGAAATTTTACATAGTGAAAGTAATGAGAGAAAGAGAGAATTCATGGAAATGCTTTATATTAAAAAACAAAATAGATCCTCTATAAATTTAAAAACTGATTTAGATAGATTAAACAAAAGTTACTCAAATTTGATTAATTACATTTAGTTTTCATGAGTCTTGACTTTCTCTTATTTCTTGTTTGTTGTGACGGATCGGCCTATTGACCCACATTCAGATCTCAGGTATGGAAGCGATAGCGTCGACGCTTGGTCGCTGCTCCCACCTGTCACCTGTTTTCTTTTTCTTGCCTTGATAAGGGTGCTGTGTGAGCACCGAAACGTTGGTAATGTACATTTGCATGCTTTTTTATTGTGATTTGATAATAATAAAAATAAAAAAGACGAAAGAAATAAAAAAGAGAAGGAAGGGGATGTGGTTGGTTGCTTTCTCATTTTTCTTTCCTCTTTTTTTATTTTATCCAAAGAAACAAATTTTTTTATTTATTTTTTTTTGTTTTTTTTAGGAATTGCAATAGGAGCACATTGTGGTGTTTGTCCAAATTTGATCGTTGAATTCTTATTGTTTTTTTCAGGAATTCTATATATTGATTATTTTACAAAAAACGCAAAAGTTTAAATTATTGACATTTTTTTATCTCTGATCTTTCGTAAGGTTGGTGCGATTGGTACAAGATGTTTAATCTTCCTACAATTTAACCTGACTAGCGATGACAGAAAAGTGCAGCTTTTTTACGTACCTTGATCCAAAAAATTATATCTTTTCCGAAAGGCTCCTTCAAACACAATTAAAATTTATGAGCTTTTTAATAAATAATAATTTACACAATTTTCTTAGTTTATCATTTGAAATAATTTGAATTTAAAAACTTCACAAATCAAAATAAACAAACAAACACAACCTTTAATTTAAAACAACTACCAGGCAGTCGCAGAGCTGCCAATTTTGACAGAGACATTTCTTGTAATTTTCCGATTATCTACTGTTGGTTATCTACTGTTGGAAAATGTAATATCCAATAAAGTGTCCTTAAATATCTATAAATGTTGTTCATTAAACTTCAAGCTTTGATTCTAATGTATAAACATGTCATGAAAATGTTTCATTAAGTTAAAAAGTATGAATAAAGAAGAGGTGAAATTTTTGTTTTCAGGTGAAAAATAAATTTTTTGCTCTCACGCATTAATTAATCATAAAATTTCAATAAAAGTTCGTCAGAAGATATAGTATTCTTGCTGAAACGTCATACTAGCAAAAGTAATGAACATTTGTTGTCAGTTTTCCAGTTAATTAAGATTATCTACTGTAAAACATTATCTACTGTAGGGTGGTTTCCATGCGGCAAAATTTCGCACATAGAAAATCATAGCAATAAGGACCGAAAATTTTCTAGCTAAAATACAGGGAGTCGGATAGGGCTGGCAAAAGCCAACAGGACCTATCTATGAGTAAGTAGTTCAAGTTATTTGAGCTTATTATTGGATAATTTAACAGAGAATGAGTATTTTTCGCAAAAACCAACGGAACTTATCTAATAATAAGTTTTTTGAGTATTTTAAGGTTACGATTGGCTAAATAAATACAAAATTGGTAATTTTGGGATAAGAACAAAAGTACTTATCTACAAATGAGTATTTATGGTATTTGGAGTTTGTGATTGGATAATTTAACATAAAATTGATATTTTTCGCAAAAACCAACAGTAGAGGAAATGGCTCGAATTTGATATAGGGCTTGAATTTCAGCCACCTGGATTTCTGGAAAACTAAAACATGTACTAGGTTGGTAACAGTAGGAACTGAACGCACTTAAGTGTAGTGGGAAATAGTGACAGTTTCACTGTTTCATTTGCATCACAAAAAGTGTGAGACAGAAAAATAAAAAATCGGATATCCTGAGTTCATTCCAAGGAAGTCTTAAATGTCTATCCATTATTTCGGGAATGTAGTTTTTTCCAATAAATGTTGTATGTAGTAGTGAAGTAGGGTTAGTGGAATAGTATTGCTTGGTAGATATGGAGATGCTTCTGTTTATGGGTTATGCTTTTTAAACATGAACATTTTGTGCCGGGTGGCTCTAATTTGATATACCATGGGTGGCTGGAATTTGATGTACCAGAAAATCACAGTTAGACATTATTCAGCTTCCTGAATGTTACAAAAATTGGTATATGTATTCATGCACGTATGTGTGTGTATGTCTGTGCTTGTTTAGTGTGGATTCATGTGATTCTAACAATGACGAGTGTTGTGTGTATACTAACGCTTATTGTCCAATTTGTCTTCTTTGCAGATTTCAGAATGTCAAATACCAGATTCGATTATACTTTGTATCATCCTAAATAATATTAATAAATATTTTCATATCAAAAACTTGCTTCTTTTTCATGTATTTCGATGTTTTTATAGGTATATCAAATTAGAGCCACCATTTAGCGATTTTCGAAAAACTCGTTGTTTGGAAAATCTTTATTTTAAAAAAACTTGATGATATGAAAAAATCGATCGAACCATCCGAAAGGTTATTAAATAACCTTTCGAATGACCTATTGTTGGTCGAATTTCGGTTCATAGAGTCCCGGAAATCCATCGAAAAGGAGTTGGTATATCAAATTCGAGCCCTTTCCTCTACGTATTTACAAATAAGTACTTTGAACCCTTACTTGACACACTTCTGGTGTGATTTACACCATAGGGATAAAAATTGTTTTAAAAAATTATCTAATGAATATGTTTACTGGAAAATTGTCAGATCATCTTGAGAGCTTACTTGAGAGGATGATGTAGCTTATATAGCCAAAAATCAAAATTAAGTATTAGTTCAAAAATTATTAAAGTTAGGAAAAATGTTCGTGGGTGTTTTACACCCCAGTGTGTCAAACAAGGGTTAATATTTTGAGGTTATGATTGGCTAAGTTGACAGAAAAATCGTATTTTTTTTCAAACCAACAGGACGTATCTACAAATAAGTACTTAAAGTATTTTGAGGTTATTATTGGATAATTTAACAGAAAATTGTTGTTTTTTCACGAATCCCAAAAGTACTCATATACGAATAAGTAGTTATAGTATTTTCATATTTAGCCAATAATAACCTCAAAATACTCAAATTGCTTATTTGTAGATAAATTCTGTTTGTTTTTTGCAAAAATACCAATTTTTTAATAATTCAGCCAATCATAACCTCAAAATACTCAAACCACTTATTTGCAGATAGGCCCTATTGGTTTTTGCAAAAAAAAAAAACTTTCTTTGGAAAAATACCAATTTTTCCGTACTTATATCCAATCATAACCTTACAATTTTCAAACTGGAATTTCCAACGCAAAAATCTCCATTAAAGTTAACCTTAATATCAAATCATCTTCGCAGTTGTTTGAAAAATAAATGTATTCTAAACTCTTCAAATATACACGTCTTTATATATTTTGCTTATTAGTGTTCCTTTTATTAAAATTTTAATATCATCTGACGACTTCTACTACTGCTCCCTCTGCGGTGAATTTTTTTTATCACTTACCGCAAATTTTCATTTTTACGAATGCGGAATGTATCATATACATATTCTTTA
The DNA here is from genome assembly GCA_932178445.1 of Andricus quercusramuli. Classification (NCBI taxonomy): domain Eukaryota; kingdom Metazoa; phylum Arthropoda; class Insecta; order Hymenoptera; family Cynipidae; genus Andricus; species Andricus quercusramuli. The sequence goes on along the minus strand of CAKNXH010059800.1, from coordinate 38,853 downwards.
TGTTGAATTCAATGAAAATGGATCTGAAATACTATGTTAATCACAACTTCAAAAAATTGTAATTATCGAATCAAAAAAAGTCAGCTGCATCTAGAATGAGTCTTTTGTTGTATTCCATGTACGTCAACACGGTATACCATCGAGCACCCATTTCGCCAAGTCGCATCGCTGTGGGCTAGCGCGATTTTGACATGTTGTCCTTTGAGATTGTTGAAGATTTTCGTTTTATTTTTTTAACCTTTTATATGCACTTTTATGGCTGTGGTGAAGTGAGATCGAGGGGAAGTGACAGAAGGAGAGAGAGCATTCGAAGCGAGGTTAGAAAGGGAAAGAGATAGGTATTTGATTGAAGTGATAACTCCAGTAAAAAAAATCGTATCGCAAAAATAAAAATACCTTTAGATTCCGCCTTGAGACGCAGGCGCAAACATTTCTATCTCAACTCGTGACAATGCTGCGTTTTTGCGCAAACAAATAATATAAAACTCAGGTTGCAGCTGACGTACGTACACATTGACGAATGTCGTATGTATGTGCCTCAGCTATTGACGTAAGCTCTTTTTCGAAAACGCAGCATTTTCGAGAGTTTACACAAAAATGTTTGCGTCTCCGTCTCAAGGTGGAAACGATAAGTATTTTTATTTTTGCGACACGATTTTTTTTACTCCAGTTATCACCAAAACCGCACTCGCCTTTACCGCACATCTCCCATACCGCTCACTTTAATCTCCCGAATCGCTCGCAATTCCCTCTCATTATGCTCACAATATATCGAGTGGATTTTTAAATATTTTGAAATCTTAAATATCATACATGTAATATATCATAATTTTTATAATATTTCGCGTATTTCTGTAGATACAATTTTGACGAAAATAAATGAACTTCTAAAAAATAAATAGTTTCATACTACAAAATTTTAGTAAATAATTTATAAACAAATAATTATGCAATTCACAAAATATAATTTAACTTAACCTACAAATTGCTCGCTGCAATCCGCGCATGCCTTCGAACATGAGCAGTATCGGAGATCGCATCCCGTGCAGAAATTGCCCTATTTAGCCCCAATTAAAGTAGGGTTTAGACAAGGCCCTCTTCGGGTTTTCTATTTTTAATACAAAAATTGTAATCAAGTGTGGCGATAATCAGGCAACCATATACAAGTATTCTGTCATGACTTATAAATATTTTCTCGCTGTTCTGGTTAAAAATTAATAAAATAATACTGAAATACAGATGGTATGTTAAGTTTTCATTTAGTGGAATTGGAGGGGTTTTCTTTTGAAAACTCTAAGTCGGGAAGTCTCCAGGAATACTTGGCAACGCCGAATTCAGAAACATAACCTATACTTTATCACAGTAACTTGCGTGCGAAATGCGAATGTCATTTTGACTTAGAGCGTACTTCAGAGATTGTATAATCTAAACATTTATTGAATTAGTGAATATCTAAGAGACTATCGCGAAAACAACTTTTTTCCTGTTTTTTTTTTTAAGAAAAAAATTCTAAGTTCCATCTGTATGTAAAATTGTAAATGTTCAGAAAGAATTACATTTTATGTCAATCTTAAACATTGTAAAATGGTCAAAACACCTAACAACCAAACCTTGCACGAAAGTTTAAAAACATTTGTTATTAAAAAATTGTCAAAGTTCACGATCAAATTTCGAAGATCCGTCGTTAAAAATTTTAAATGTTCATAAAAAATTACATTTCCTGTCATTGTAGAAAATTGTAAAGTACTCTAAATTGCCAAAAAACGAAATATTACACGAAGAAAAATTGTAATCGATTTAAATTATTTATTTAAAAATTATTTTATTGATATTCCTGTTAACAGTTCATGTATTTCACATTCACATATCGTCGTATAATAACAAATATTTGATTAGAAAACAAGAGATTAAAATTTGGTGTTTTCACATTTTGAGCTGTAGCTTATGAGGATCGCTTTTTTATAGAATTTCAACTCGTAAGTTTAGCGCAACGGTTAAGACTCCCGACTGCTAGGCGAGAGATTTAGATATAGATCTAAGTTCGATACCCCGTAGCGTTAGAAATTTTATTTGTAATATAATATTGAAAATTGTAATACATGTATTCACTCTACACAGGACCATTCATATTCCAAGTCAAAATACTCGCAATCAATTAATATTTATTGTTTAAATACATTTTTATCATATCGTTAGAGTATAGCAGTAGTGGGTGCTACTAATCTGCAGTACTGGCCCAGTAATGAACTTGTTCCATTATTGGTTCAGCCAGTACTAGGTCTATACTAACAGAGAACTTTTCGAAAATAAAGATTTAATTTCAATTCGAAATTGGGGGAAAGAAAAATTAACCTAAGGTAAATCTAAGAAAACCAACCAAGGGCCGGACGAGTTTGCCCTACATGGGGCGTTTGCAAGTGTGACGTTCCTTGTAGGGTGCTTGTCAGCTTTCCAGACCAGGACCACACTAGAACTAGGGCAAACTGGCGAGAACCCCACCAGGACCCCATCAAAATTTCTGCACGGTATCTTGAGCGTTATGGGAGATTTTCTATTCGCGACGATATGGGAGATTCGAGTGTATTGCTTCAAAAAATACTTATCTCTTTCCCTTTCTAATCCCGCTTCGAACGCACATCTTTCTCTCGTTCTCGCACTTCCCCTTCGATCTCGCTTTGCTGCACCCATAATGTTTCAATAATTGCAACTACATTGAAAATAAAACATAAGCAGAAAAATGATAACACAAGGGTGTTATTGCAAATTGCGAAGATTCATAAATTCCATATGAATTCTTTTATTTTCACAATTTGAAATATTTTCTTTTTGATTTTATTCTTTTTTCATCTTAAAAATCGGAAAAAATCATTAAAAGATGTTGAAAATAAGAATTTCAATATTTTCATTTTTTTCATAATTTTCTACATTTTCACAACTACAATTTAATATATTTTTAATATATATTTGTACTTTCATACATATTTAATATCTATATTCGTACATTAATGAAATAAATTTGTTCCTTTTGCAATATTGCGGATATTTTTATAATTATAATGGCCGTCGCAGCATTTTAGGTAATTGTTTATTGGTGCACTTCATAGGAAAACATTTTGATGATACATAAAACAAGACGGTGATATATTGCATTGAAGAAGGTGATATAATGAATCGTGATGTAACGGAGCGTTCCGTGTATTTAGATTACGAGAATTGCTAGAACAAAATCAATTTCCACTGGTGCATGATAAATGAAACAGTGTTTTTTCGGTATAAAGTTGATCATGTTTAATTTTTTCCAGGTGCTGACTACTACGTAAATAATCATATTGATAAATAAATTGTAACTATTGAAATAGATCTGCTTGAATTGGATTGAACGATGGAAATTCTGTGATTCTTGGTGAATAAATAATTGAACAATTGCATCAGACTCTGACACTGATTTTTGACCCTGACTCTGAACCTTCATTATTGACGTTTGACTCTGATACCTGAAATCGATACACATCCCTTGGAAACGCGACCTGATCAAAATAAATATAATAAATCAATTTTTGCGGTATAAAGGTTAGTTGATCATTCAATCAATTTTTCAATTTAATCTGTAATTCAAATCTGAGTGTATACATTTCTTAATTATATTTTTTAATAAACTTTTGCTTTCCTCAGAAACCCAATTTATTCGAATTAATGATCTTCAACAAAAAATTTACATACAATGCCTCGTAGAAAAATAATACGAACGGAAGAACAAGAAGCTGAGTTTCACCTTACCAAAAAAAGGAAGCAAGCTGAGTACCAACGCAAGTATCGAGAAAACCCAAAAAATAAAAACAATACTGATTTTCATAATAAGGAACAAGGCATTCCTCATTCTCATCTTGGATTGAATAACCCAAACTCTCTTCATAACTCGGAGACAATACCGGGACTTAATTCACAGAACAGCAATGGGGTAAACGCAAAATCAATACAGATTCATCGAGTGATGGAAATGGAGGTGCTAGCTTAATGTAAGCTAGCACCTACATAAGAAAATTGATTTTGTGAAAAAAGTAAAGGAACCCAAACATTTTTATTGGGGCCCAAAAAAAGCCCTAAAAAAGCCCTAAAAAAGCCCAAAATTCTAAGCTATGAAAAATTCTAAAATTCGATTGTGGAGGTGCCAGCTTAATGGAGATGTGATTGATCGAGCGTCTATAACCCAAAACAATCGTGCTATCAAGAAAGCTTCTTGAATATCGATACAGCTTTTAACAGTCAATTATCGGATTTGGATGAACATGAAATTGGAAAAATGGACATTGCCTGCGAGCATTGTAAAGAAAAACATTTCCCTGCTGAAAAAGTTGCGAATAAAACGAATTCTTTTCGCGATTTTTGCGATCATGGTAAAGTAGTTATCGATCCATTGCCGCAACTCCCACTTCTTGAACAATTGTTCCTGGGGAATCATCCGAAATCAAAACATTTTCTTGGGCGGATCAGAGGTTACAATAACGCATTTTCATTTGCCCCATTCAATGCAAATTTAGTAAATTTAAGTTCGCAACGGAATGGCCCATATTGCTTCAAAATTCAAGGTCAATTTTACTATCAAATAAACATACGCGTTATACCCAGGTGTAAACGAAACTCCAATGTATTTGTACAAACGTATTAAATGCAAGGTCATAGGACATCCAATTTTTTTGCTGGATTAGATTAAGGGGCTCAAAAATAGTGTGCAAAAAAATTTTGAGCCAAATATCCCGAGCCGTTTTTGAAAAAAGTGTTTTTTATGGTTAAAAATCATAATTTTCAAAAAAATGTGATGCATTTCGAATTTTTTCACTTTATTCAACGAAATATGTAACTAAATATAATATCAGTCCATATCAATACTGAAACAAGCAATAATTCATTTTTACATATGTCGGGCATTGTATTCTTGTACACCTTTTAGTAAGTTACATGGGTAATGAGGGTGTATGCTCGAAACTTTATATTTAGCCCAGGTCGTTTTAAAATCCGAATGGACAGATTCCATGGCTTGTTCACTGTAAAATCCAAGGCCTTTTTCCACTTCACGACAAAAATCAGGCACAGAAAAAAGTAAGAGCAATCTTTACCCTGATTCTTGAGTAAAGATTACCTGCAACAAAAATTAGCCCATGAGGGTAAACTTTCCCTGACGTCTCGGTATTTTTCTGCTTTTACCCACGCTTCAGCGATCAAAGCTAGTGGCTTCCAATTTTCAAGACAGTGGTGACAACTTTTATGAGAACAAAAGACAGTTTCTGCCCATCGAGGGTAATATTTCTGTTTTACCAATACCTGCAACACTATTTACCCTAAGTTTTTTTTTGTGGGGACGAGAAAAAAAACCGCATGAACTTTAGGTGTAATTAAAATGTCCAAATCACAGTAACTTCGCTTAAGCTCAGATATAAAATCTACGTATTTCGGGTGTAATGTTGAAGAAAAATAAGAATCAACGACGGATTGAAAAGCCTTAAAGCTCCTTACATATTTTAAACAACCAATGCTACATATTCCACGCAATAAGTCGATTTTTTGAAATTGCATTTTGCAAGAATTACCTGCGAACGCTGGACTCCCATGTACAAACTCGCGAGTAACATTACACATCCTAGCCCACTGGAGACCGTCATCTCCGAAATCCGTCAGCATGTGTTTATACATTTCGTTCACAACACCAAGCATCAGATGTAGTTCTGGTGGTGGAATTGTTTTTGATATTTCCGTGTTAGCCTTTTCTGAGAATATTATAAGAGTATTTGTACATTTTTATACTTCTTCGCAGATGATGTTGTACTTTCACTGTCCTGCCACGCAAAAAAATTCTCCTTACAATTTCCAACAGTTCTGTATTTCCCACACGCGTTTAATTCATCTTTTGATGAAGTGCACCAAGTGCAAGGAAATCTGCTTGCGTGGGGCTATTGCCCCTTTTAAGTCCTTCAATTCTAAGAGTGACCACAGAAATCTTGGAAATAATTCCACCACCAGAACTACATCTGATGCTCGGGGTTGTGAACAAAATGTATAAAGAAATGCTGACGGAATTCGAAGATGACAGACTCCAATGGGCTGGGATGTGTAATGTTACTCGCGAGTTTGTGCATGGGAGTCCAGCGCTCGCAGGTAATTCTTGCCAAATGCTGTTTGAAAAAATGGACTTATTGCGTGGAATATGTAGCATTGGTTGATTAAAATATGTAAGGTGCTTTAAGGTTTTTCAATGCATCGTTAATTCTTGTTTTTCTTCAACATTACACCCGAAATACGTAGATTGTATATCTGAGTTTAAGGGAAGTTACTGTGATTTGGAAATTTCAATTACACCTAAAGTTCACGCGGTTTATTTTGTCCCAAATTTCTGTCGTGAAGTGGAAAAAGGCCTTGGATTTTACACTGAACAAGCCATGGAATCTGTCCATTCGGATTTTAAAACGACCTGGGCTAAATATAAAGTTTCGAGCACACACCCTCATTACCCAAGCAACTTAAGAAAAGCTGGAGAAGAATACAATGCCCGACATATGTAAAAATAAATTATTTCTTGTTTCAGTATTGATATGGACTGATCTTGTATTTAGTTACCATATTTCGTTGAATAACATGAAAAAATTGGAAATGCATCACATTTTTTTGAAAATTTTGATTTTTAACCCATAAAAAACACTTTTTTCAAAAACGGCTCGGGGGATTTGGCTCAAAATTTTGTTACAAACTATTTTTGAGCCCCCAAATCGAATCCAGCAAAAAAATTGAATGTGCTTTGACCTTGCATTTAAAGTTGGTTCAGGCACACCGTGAGGCATCAACACACGGAGAGACTTTTGGTATTAATATTTCTTTTATCGCATATTCATAATTAAAATAAAATATACGAATTTAGGGATAATCGAGGTACGGTTAGAAAAAGTCGAATAGTGATTATGAAAATACAGACTAATATTTCGATGGGTCCTAAAAGAAACTACACAACTCTTAGCGACGGATAGAAACTACGTATCTGGCGCGCTCTATACTAAGTATATACAAATTTCTATATACTTAGTATGGAGCGCGCCAGATACGTAGTTTCTATCCGTCGCTGCGAGTTGCGTAGTTTCTTGTAGGACCCATCGATTTCTGATTGGAATAAATCGTAAGAATATTGGACTCTTACACACACAAAATTACAGTTTTTCTAAGTCGCTGTATTAAATTTTGTAATGGATTCGAATAACGCAAATTGGTATGGTGCTTCGAAAGAAGCGAAACAAGCGCTTTGCAATCTTTCTAAACCACTATACGAAAAATGGGGGTCACGTAATCTTGTATTTCACGCTGGCGCATGGCAAAAAGAAAGACGGGTGGAAGTGTATGAACGCACACTATTAATTCTGGGAAATATAGAAGAATAAATCATAAGATTCTGGGAAATCGGCGACTCTCAGAGTATACAGCCTTATCCTTGCATGCGGGGCTCTACAAGGATGGACGAACCCTTTCCCTAGCTGCTCGTGGGAACAACAATGACAACACCAAACATAGTTGTAGTAAGTGCGGTTCAAAACAATCGAACGCGCAGGGCTCCCGACAATGGGTCGGGCAACAATGCCGACTACCCTACAGTTGGGGGAGCCAATCAAGACGGAGTCAATGCGATTGACCGGCGGAATCTTGTTACTTTTAAATGGACAGATCAACTCAATGACGGCCTGCTGGAGTGCTACGATGCCAGTATGGTCCCTGAACGAGAAGGTTACATGGCACGACTGCATGCTCTGTGGTGCGAGAAACACCCAGAGCTCTCAGACTTTTCGCAACAACGTCTGCGAAACCATGCCGAGAACCTTAGGAAAAGGGGTTATATAAGCGGAGTGCCTACTCAACCGCATCCAGAACAAGCCGGCAACAGAGAAAGAGAAGCGACACTGAGACCAACCGCGAACAGGCATCCAATAGAGGAAGAACGATGCTTCAGGACCCGGAGAAACATCAACATTCAGGTTTCTCCCAAGCCCAAAGATCTGACTGAAATGGATGATGAACTTCGTGGAGATTTTTCCGAAGAATCCGACCTCTGGACTATCAGTTGTGGTGTGTACAATGCAGCGAGAACTTTGGCAGATGCAAGCCGTAAAACAAAACCAACGGTTGATCATAAGACCAAAAGAAGAATGCATCAACCCAGCACCAAGATAGGCTGGGCTAGACAGTACGCGTCCCGCATTCAGTGTGTGATTGACTACATAACATCTGGCAGGAATTTCACTGCCAAGGTTCGACGGTTCGCGCGCGAACTGCGGATCCGTTATCACACAATCAACAAATCAAAGCTAATGACCATCAGACAACATATTGTTGACAGAATACGAATACTATCTAACGCTAGGAGAAGTCTAGAGCGGAGAGAGAGGTGGGTCAGAGAAAATCAACAATTTTCATCTGATCCATCTAAACTCTTCCAAGACCCTCCAATTACTGTCGACCATCCGCCCAAACCAGAGGAGGTCGAAGCATTTTGGAGAGAAGTCTATGAGGTCCAGCATCCACTTCAAGAAGACTCAAAGAACATAAATAGCCTCAAGGAGCTGTGCAATGCCCTCATAACACCCGAGGAAGAATGCCCACCTATCACTACGGAGGAGGTGAAAAACGTATTAAAAGGCATGAAGAACTTTCCCGCTCCGGGACCAGATGGTATCAAGACCTTCTGGTGGAAGAAGTTTCCTTCAACCCACCAGCATCTGGCCCGAATTTTCACCTCATATCTAAAGTCGGAAGAGCCTATTCCGGAGTGGTTGGTGGAAGGGCGCACAGTGCTCCTGCCTAAGACGGGCAACTTAGCTGACCCTAAGAATTACAGGCCAATAACTTGTCTGAACACACTGTATAAGATCTTCACAGCCATCCTAAATGATAGGATTCTTCGGACAATTGAACCTGTGTGGCGAGAGATGTATGAACAACGTGGCTCGAAGAAAGGCGTAGCAGGATGTCGGGAGAACCTGCTCATCGATAGATGTGTCTGTAAAGATGCAGCATCCTATCAACGATCTCTATCGATGGCCTGGATAGATTACCAAAAAGCTTTTGATTCAACCTCCCATAGACTTATCATCTGTCTGCTGGAAAGCTTGAAGGTTCATCCACACATCGTGAGATGCATAGAGATTAATGCCGCTTTGGAAAACCAGATTTACCATCTTATCTGGAAAATATCGTGTGATCACTAACAGTATCACCTTTCAGAGAGGTGTATTTCAGGGCGACACCATGAGCCCTCTCCTCTTCTGCCTCACATTATTGCCACTATCTCTCGCACTTCGCCATTCCGAAGGGTACCTCCGTGGCAAACCTGGAAATCGAAAGCATAAGGTAACTCATGTATTTTACATGGATGATCTTAAGCTCTATGCTAGAAATCAAGAGAAACTACATCTAGCTCTAAAAATTGTCACAGAGTACACTCAAGAGATTGGAATGGAGTTCGGGTTAGAGAAATGCGCCAAGGTTAATTTGAAGAAAGGAAAACTTAACGGCATCCTCGAAGATCCTGAACTCGCTGACAGAAGCGCTATACGACACCTTTGCGCTGGAGAGACCTATACATACCTGGGCGTGCCACAAAGCCGCATTCAGGACGTAACATCTATAAAGGATACTCTCCGATGCAGATACAAGCGTCTCCTCCGACAGATATGGTCTTCCGAACTGTCGGCGAGGAACAAAGTATCTGCAACGAACATGCTTGCCGTCCCAGTAGTACTCTATTCATTTGGAGTAGTTCCATGGACGAAGGACGAGCTCAGATCCCTCGACATCGGGTCCCGAAAGGTTATGCACATGAACAAAAGCATGCACCTTAAGTCTTCTGTTCCACGACTTTACATCTCACGCCGTCAAGGTGGTCGTGGAATACTGAATCTTGAATGTCTTCACAACAGGATTATTCTGGGTACAGCACATATTGTCGCAAATGGACAAGATCCTCTTCTTAAAATGGTCAGAAAACACGAAGAAGTAGGCAAAGGGGCGTTTCTTTACAAAGCAGCAGAAGAGGCTGCTGAAACACTCGGCCTTGACTTCAATATCAGGGGTGAGCGAAATGCATAAAATCTTATCCATCTTAAATACTCACTCCTGAAGGCCCGGATTAAGAAAGCACAGGAGAAAAACTTCCGCGAAGAGCTCCTCGACAAGAAGATGCACGGCACCTTCCACAGAAATGTGGAAGATCAGTCGATGTCGTGTGAGCTGACGTTTGCTTTCCTTAGATCACCCGGATTGAAGTTGGGCACAGAGGGCTTCATTTTGGCATGTCAAGATGGTGTCATTTCCACTCTAGCATACCGTCGCCACATTTTGAGCCAAGATATTCCCGATGATAGCTGCAGAGCGTGTCATGAACACCCCGAGCATCTAGGACACATACTATCTAGTTGTCCAGCTCATGCGGGAACAACCTACATCCAAAGGCACAATGCGACACTGAGAGTACTTTATTACCATCTCTGTCACTCTTACGGCATTAGCCCAAATACCTCTCCGCTGAACGCCCTTAGAGAAATAGAGTCAATTGTCGAAAATGAGAAGTGCCGCATATATTGGAACTTCATATTCTCGATAATTGTTTCTGTTGCGCACTCGAGGCGTGACATGGTTCTTCTTGACTTCGAGAAACGAACCATGTTCGTTATCGAATTTTCGGCACCAGCGGACAAAAACGTCACAGCGAAGGAGAAAGAAAAGAAAGAAAGGTATAAAGACCTTATGAGTTAGTTGCTACGGTTATACCCGGAATATTCTGTTAAGCTAATCGTCCTGATCATTGGCGCTCTTGGAGGTGCCAAGGTTTTACTTGTTAATAGCCTGAAAAGCATCCCTGCGTGTCAACAAAATGCTGAGGCACTTGCAGGGAGAATGCAGAAGGCGGTCGTTCTTGGGTCGCTCCGTGTCCTCAGGGTGCACGAGACTTTCGCCGGATCATCGTATTGAATTCGCGCAGACTGTAACCACCCATCTCACGGTCGTGAGACGTGGTTACAGCTGAAATTTTACCGCGATTTCGCTG
>CAKNXH010059800.1:7438-27679 GCA_932178445.1 Andricus quercusramuli | reverse complement strand
TGCGGTTGTCCTTATGACAAACTTTTAACTATATATATATATATATCCTTGCACGCGGGGCTCTACAAGGATGGACAAACCCTCTCCCTAGATGCTCGTGGGAACAACAATGAAACCAACAAACCACCAAAATTTTGTAGATGCGGTTCAAAACGATCGAACGCACAGAGCACCCGACAATGGATCGGCAAACAATGCCGATCACCCTAGATTTCGGGGTGCTGAAAATAATTTAGATGGAAACACGACGACGAACCGGCGAAACGCCCACATTCAGTGGACGGATCAACTTAAGAATGACGTGCTAGACTGTTACGATGCCAGTATTATCCCTGTTCGCGGAGGCTTTATGGCGCGTATGCATACTCTGTGGTGCCAGAACACATTAAGACCAACCGCAGAAAGCAGGCACCTTCTGGAAGATGATCGCAATTTCAGTACAAGGAGGAACATCAACATGCAATTTCCTCTTAAGCCCCAAGATCTGGCTGATTTATGGTGCTGCGAGAGCTTTGGCTGATTCAAATCGAAGGCTGAAACCGACGATGGATCAGAAGACCAGACGACGCTTGCATCAACTGAACAAGAAAATTGGATTGGCAAGACAGAATGCGTCCCGTGTTCAATGTGTGATTGCCTACATAACATCTGGTAGACCGTTCACGGAAAGGGTTAGAAAGTTCGCCCAAGAACTAAGGACCTTGAATCACACACTGAACAAGTCAAAGCTGCTGACAATCAAGCAGCATATTGTTGACAAAATAAGGCTGTTATCTGACGCAAGGAGGAGGATACAGAAGAGGGAGAGATGGAACAGGGAGAATCAACAGTTTCTTGCTGACCCATCACGCCTCTTCGGTGATCCCCCTGTTTTTGTAAAAAATCCGCCCAAGCCCAAGAAGGTAGACTTTTTGGAGAGAGGTGTACAAGATCCCGAAAACACTAGAGTTGAAAGAAGATACTGACAATATCATCCACTTCAAGGAGTTTTGCGACAGCCTCATAAAATCTGAGGAGGAGTGCCCATCAGTAACTGCCGAAGAGGTGAAAAAAGCACTTAGAGGCACGAAGAACTTTTCCGGTGCTGGACCAGATTGTATCAAAAACTTTTGGTGGAAGAAGTTTACTTCTATACACCAACATTTGGCCCGCATACTCACTGTTTTGTGCACCGAGCCTAGTTTGACGCGGTGTTCTTCGAACCTGATTAAAAATATATGCAGGCAGAAGCAGGTTAAATACAATGAAAAACCTTTGAGATAAGATAGATAAACGGCAATATATTTAATATAATAAACATGAAGTACAATTCCGAATTATGATTTGCGAAGCGTAACTTGTTACCTCTACCGAAGACAAGTAATATCTGGTTTAGAATCGCATTTAGAGGGTACACGAAGGTGGGAGAGAATTTTGGTTGAAATTTAGAGGAGAGGGTAAGTTGAGTGGAAGGGATAGCTAGGACAATCCCCTTGTCAGTGGGGGTGGCTTGGAGGAGCTAGGTGAAGGCCCAAAGAGACTCTTGAGGAATTTTCCATAAGCCGAAGACATAGTGATGGGCTAGCTGACCTTCAATAAAACAATTAAATGGAATAGCCGTAGAGACTTAAAGGATAATAAGAGACAAGTATAATAGACCTTAGGATTTGAAAGCTGGCAATCTCGCAGACAGATGTTGAAAGCTATAAACATAAAAGAAAAAGTTTTCCAGGAAAGTTAGGGTAAAGCACGTTCCTAACATAAAAGTATATAATACAAATGAATGAGTTGTAGATAAACATACAGAAGGTCGAGTAGAAAGATTTTGAATGTGCAAAATATAAAAAAAGCCTAAAATTATGAAGTAAAAAATACAATCTTAGAATCCTTACGTTCTGGACGTAACATATCGACCCCTTTTGAACGATTAGAGTTCAAAACAAAGAACAGGAAATATGTACATTAGAAACAAGATAAATTATACGATTAGACATGTACATATATATATATATATATATATATATATATATATATATATATATATATATATCGAAACTGAAGTTGCATATAGTCCTTATCCATGAGCATTACGAAGAGATATAAGAGTGGTATAATTTAAGATGTGTCGTGGCGGACAGACTCTTCAATGGGAAGAGGACACAAACTCCTTACATTCCTTTTATAAATTCCTGCCTCAGTTTTCACTGAGACAACTCGTACGATCCCATCCTTTCCAGGGTTGGAAAGTATTATGCGACCTAACTTCCAGTGCAAGGGTGGCGCATCGTCTTCCTTCATGACTACCAAGGAACCGATGGTGATATATCTGCTAGAGCCCGCCTTCCATTTGGTGCGAGTAGTGAGCTCATTTAAATACTCCTTATGCCATCGAGTCCAAAAGTGTTGTCTCAGCATTTGCACGTGTTGCCATGCGGATAATCGGTTGATGGCAATGTGAGTCAGATTTGCCTGAGAAAAGCTCGTCAAGGGCTCACCAATCAAGAGGTGTCCAGGAGTTAAAGGACGACAATCGTTAGGATCAGATGATAGGGGGGAAAGAGGACGGGAATTCAAAATTACTTCAATTTCAGTTATGTAAGTTTGAAGCTGCTCAAAAGTTAGCAGAGCCTCACCTACGGTGCGTGCAAGGTGTTTTTTAAATTACTTCACGCCAGCTTCCCACAATCCGCCGAAATGCGGAGAGCGAGGAGGTATAAAACTCCAATTAACCCTTTGATTAGCTAAAAATTCTTGTACATTTTTGTTATGCTTATCAGACAACAGCAAATCTTGAAGCTCTGCAAGTTCACGGCTTGCGCCTACAAAATTGGTAGCATTATCGGAAATTAACGAGTTGGATTTTCCACGACGCGCAAAGAATCTTTTTAAAGCTGCGAGAAACGCTTCTGTGGTGAGATCACTCACCAATTCAAGATGTGTAGCTTTACTTGAAAGACAGACGAAAACTGCCACATAGCATTTAATTTTATTGCGGTTTCGATGTCGCTTTTCCTTTACGAAAAAAGGGCCGCAATAGTCAACACCGGTCTGAACAAAAAGTCGGGTGAAGTGGACTCGTTTCGCGGGTAGATTTCCCATGACGTAATTTACACTGCGAGGCTTAGCGCGAAAACACGGAACGCATTGATGGATTACACGACGAGTTGTATTTCGACCGTCAATAGGCCAATAACGTTCTCGAACTGAATATAAGGTCGCTTGAGATCCCGCGTGCTTGAGTCGTATGTGCTCATTACGTATGATAAGAGACGTGATGTGATGGTTTCGCGGGAGAAGTATGGGATGTTTTTCTTCAGGGGTTAGTTCAGAGTGCAGCAATCTACCCCCTACCTTGAGGATACCCTTATCTAAAAAAGGGTTCAAAGATAAAAGCTTACTCTTATTGCTGATAGGTTTTTCTCGCTGTAAGCAATCGATTTCCTGGGAAAAATCCCTTGCTTGTGTTAACTGAATTATTCGATCCATAGAGGCATCGAGTTCAGAAACAGTCAGGTTATCGGTTCGCTTATCCTTACCTTTCGTATTATGAATGAAGCGAAGGCAAAACGCGAGAACTCTTTGTAGCTTTGGAAGTGAAGAATATTTCTCCAGAAGATTCCAATTAGATTTGGGAAGAAGCAGGGAAGTTTCGACCACAGTAGGAGTTCGCAATTCAGGGGTGCCTTTAAGCTGTAACTCAAATTTAGGCCATGTATCTTGGGACTGGACAAGCCAGTCAGGGCCGTGAGACCAGATGCTAGGCTGTAAAAATTCCTGAGGCATTTGCCCGCGAGAAACAAGATCAGCGGGGTTATCGAGAGAAGACACGTGCCTCCAGTCGTCAGACTGCGTAAGAGCCTGAATTTTAGTTACTCGGTTAGCACAAAATGTTCGAAGCAAGTGGGGTGGCGTATTTATCCATTGAAGGCAAACCGACGAATCTGACCAAAAGAAGGTATTGCTTAATTCGATTTTTAGAGCTTGAATCACGACACCTTGTAATTTTGCGAGCAAAAGAGCCGCACAAAGCTCCAAGCGTGCCAGTGATACCGTTTTTACAGGGGCGACCCTTGATTTTGAGCATAGCAGATTTGCGTAATGCTGACCAGTATTATCAGTGCATCGCAAATAGATGCAAGCCCCGTAAGCCTTCTGGCTTGCATCGCAGAACCCATGCAATTGAATCCCGGGAAATTGAGATACCAACACGAATCGATTAAAACGTGCATCATTCAAGAGCGAAAGTTCCGATCTGTATTCGATCCACAGGGTGTGAATGTCAGGTGGTACTCCCTCGTCCCAAGTAACGTTCGCTTTCCATAGGAGCTGAATCATGAGTTTAGCTTGAACAATGACTGGTCCAAGCAGACCCAGAGGATCGAAAAGTTTCGCTACCTGCGACAAAATAGATCGCTTAGAAAATCTTTTTTCAGGATCGGGTGAATTGACAGTATAAAAAATAGAGTCATCACCCGAGTTCCAATGAATGCCAAGTGTTTTGATCGCGGAAGATGAATCAAGTGCCATGTGAGCGTTCTCTCGATTATTCTGGAGATCAGAAACAATAGACGGATCGTTGCAAGCCCATTTTCGCAAATTAAAACCCCCCTTATTTAAAAGTCGAATGAGATCATTGCGGAGAAAGAGAGCTCCTTCGCGCGTATTGGCACCCGTTAGCAAGTCGTCGACGTAAAAGTCTTGTTTCAAAACCGAGGCTGCCAACGAATGCGCTGAGCCTTCATCGTGGGCTAATTGATGTAGAGCACGAATAGAAAGAAAGGATGCGCACGCTGTACCATAGGTGACCGTGTTTAAAGTGAATATTTTAATCGGTTCATCTGGATTCGCGCGAAAAGCAATCTTTTGATGAAGGGCGTCATTAGGATGTACCTTTATTTGGCGGTACATTTTTTCCATATCCGCGGTTAGAGCGTATTTTCGAGACCGAAATCGAATAAGATGCGTAAAAAGATCATCCTGAAGATTAGAGCCGACCATTAAAGCATCATTCAGAGAGACACCGGACGAGGACTTGGCAGAGCCATCGAACACTACTCTTACCTTCGTGGTAAGGCTATCTTCCTTAATCACGGCGTGGTGGGGTAAATAAAATCCCTGAGAAGTAGTTTTGTCATTAAAAGCTGACATGTGATTGAGTTGCTCGTATTCCTTAAGAAACTCACTGTAGGGAGGCAGGAGTTCAGGATTTTTTCGAAGACGATTTTCTAAAGAGTATAATCGTCGAAAGGCTAAATTGCGAGAATCTCCTATTTGACCCTTTTTTTCATTGAAGGGAAGTCTAACGACATACCGACCGTCAGAATCTCGAGTTGTATTTTTTACAAAGTGCTCTTCGCAGGCGATTTCCTCACTGGAAAGAACCTTCGAAGAGGATACTTCCTCCAATTCCCAGAATTTAGTAAGGTCTGAGTCTACAGTAGGTTGGATTTGCATTATATTACATTGGACTACTTTACGCTTAGATACAGGTATCCCGTATAATTTTCCTGCTACTATCCAGCCTAACTGAGTCTTTTGAAGGACAGCATCTGGATGATTTCTGGGCACTATTTGACCTACGCTGAGCAACTTATAGAAGAGCCCTACGCCAATAATACCATCAATTCCGCCTGCCTTATCAAAATCAGGATCAGCTAAGAAAATGTTCTTAGGAATTTGGAGAGATTCGTGATCAATTTTAATAGACGGAAATAAATAGTTTAATTCCTTTTGGATAAGAAATTCGACATTTTCTTTATAAGTGTTGTATCGCGATCGGATTGTGGCCGATACAGAATGGCGCACAGCAGTCGACGTTGAGCCTAAAGTTAAAACTGTAATGTCTACAGGCTTTTTACGTAAATTCATGAGAGAAGCAACCTTTTCTGTCAAATAATGAGATTGAGAACCGTTGTCCAGCAATAGACGACATTGCTGGACGACACCTTCATTATTCATAATATCCACTATAGCCGTAGATAACAGATTCTCTGACGTTAATTCATTCGCAAGGAAAGTGTGAGTAGAAGCAACCTGCGAAGAACTCGAGGCGTTTGCATTTTTCTCGGACGTATTTTCGAAATGCAGAAGAGAATTATGTTTTTTCTGGCATTTCTTACAAGGGCCACTATTTCACTTGCTTGTGCGGTGAGTTGACTTTAAACAATTCAAGCAA
The DNA here is from genome assembly GCA_932178445.1 of Andricus quercusramuli. NCBI lineage: Eukaryota > Metazoa > Arthropoda > Insecta > Hymenoptera > Cynipidae > Andricus > Andricus quercusramuli. Next base: position 21,525 of record CAKNXH010059800.1, on the reverse strand, counting down.
AGAGATTCCTTTTTACAGGATTTGAATCTTTCTGTAGGAGAGAGATTCAGAAAAGCTTCATACGAAAAAATGCTATGCTGGTCCCCGCAATGGGAACACGAATTTTGTGAGCTGGCTGCTGCAAAAAGGTGCTGCTGACGATTATTTGGTCGTGTGTGAGAAGCGGAGTACTTTTCAGTTGAATTAACTGGTTTAGAACGGGGTTGTGCCAATTTTGTGTCATCTAATTGCGCCCTACGCTGTAAAAAGGTGATAAGTTCTTGAAATGTAGGGAGCTCCGATTCACAAGAACTTTCTTCCCATTTTTCTAAAGTGACGGGGTTCATTTTATTTTGTATTAATACAATTAGGAGGCTGCCCCATTGATCGACTGATTCGTCGAGAATTTTAAGGGCTCTAACATGCTTCTGTACATTATTTAGTAGAGCTCTAATGGAAAAGTCTTTGGACATAGAAGAGATATTCAATAAATCTTGAATATGCCTTTGACGTATCAATTTACGATTATCGTAAGTTTCCTTTACGATTTCCCACGCAACGGAGTAATTTTCCGAGGACAATTGTACCGACGCAATAAGTTCCGCGGCTTCGCCCTTCAAGCAATCTCGCAAGTGTCTAAATTTTAGAATAGGCGATAGATTTTCATTCTTGTCGATCATCGAGGAAAAAACATCATGGAAACCGAGCCACGTATCATACGATCCACTGAAAGACGGCAGACCCAACTTGGGAAGTTTAAAATTATCCGAAAGTTCATTTGAAACTGGATTTTCGACCGAAATACCGTTTTGAATGGGTATTATTCCGTTATTTGCTGATAGAGCTGACGACACCGAAACCGCAGAAACGCGCGCGTAATTGCCTAAAAAATTGGTGGCAGAATTATAAATCTCAAAATACTTTTTGTCGAATTCGTTTCTCGCTTCATCATCCAACCCTTCGTCCGTTAAATTTCCCTCCCCCAAATCTTCTAATTCCGCTTGCACTTTCTCGAAGCTTTCTCGAGACTCATCCAGCTCAGCTGCATGCTTTGCTAACGACGGATATTGAGTCTCAGGATTGTAACTTCCGAGAAACTGCCCGTAAAGCGTTAATTTTCGTTTTATAATTCTACGCTCTTTTCTCAATATTTTTACTCTTGCTGCGTTTTCAGCCATTTTAACAAATTAATTGAAATAGAAGCATTTGCACATGTAAGAAAAGAACAGAAATTGAGAGGATGAGATTGGTGAACAATTAACTGACTTACTCAGACGCTGATCTGGTGAGACACGGCTAGTTGATGAGATGTTCTCTGCTAAATTCCATATGTAGAGGCGCAGGGAATCCTTGAGAATATACAACTCTTTGATGATATCCAATAGAGCGGTTTCGCACAGAATCCAAGTATGTGATATTCACTGCTGGCGTGCAATAGTTGGTTACAGCACAGAATCTAAAGTGTGAAATACTCGCTGCTGATAGCCAATAAGTGGTTGCAGCACAGAATCACCATAAAATATCCGTTGCCGAAGGACCAATCTTTTGTGCACCGAGCCTAGTTTGACGCGGTGTTCTTCGAACCTGATTAAAAATATATGCAGGCAGAAGCAGGTTAAATACAATGAAAAACCTTTGAGATAAGATAGATAAACGGCAATATATTTAATATAATAAACATGAGGTACAATTCCGAATTATAATTTGCGAAGCGTAACTTGTTACCTCTACCGAAGACAAGTAGTATCTGGTTTAGAATCGCATTTAGAGGGTACACGGAGGTGGGAGAGAATTTTGGTTGAAATTTAGAGGAGAGGGTAAGTTGAGTGGAAGGGATAGCTAGGACAATCCCCTTGTCAGTGGGGGTGGATTGGAGGAGCTAGGTGAAGGCCCAAAGAGACCCTTGAGGAATTTTCCATAAGCCGAAGACATAGTGATGGGCTAGCTGACCTTCAATAAAACAATTAAATGGAATAGCCGTAGAGACTTAAAGGATAATAAGAGACAAGTATAATAGACCTTAGGATTTGAAAGCTGGCAATCTCGTAGACAGATGTTGAAAGCTATAAACATAAAAGAAAAAGTTTGCCAGGAAAGTTAGGGTAAAGCACGTTCCTAACATAAAAGTATATAATACAAATGAATGAGTTGTAGATAAACATACAGAAGGTCGAGTAGAAAGATTTTGAATGTGCAAAATATAAAATAAGCCTAAAATTATGAAGTAAAAAATACAATCTTAGAATCCTTACGTTCTGGACGTAACATTCACCTTATATTTAAAATCGGAGACGCCCATTCCGCAGTGGCTGGTGTTAGGACGCAATATACTCCTACCGAAAAAAGGCAACTTGTCCAGACCAGAGAATTACAGGCCAATAACTTGTTTAAACACACTGTATAAGATCTTTACAGCTGTCCTTAACAACAGGATTGTTCGACGAACTGAGCCTGTATGGCGAGAGATGTACGAACAACGTGGCTTGAAAAAAGGTGTAGCAGGCTGTCGAGAGAACCTGCTAAATAGCAGGTGTGTCTGTAAAGACGCTGCCGCCCATCAGCGCGTCCTGTCAATGGCCTGGATTGACTACCGGAAAGCTTTCGATTCAACCTCTCATAGACTTACCATCTGTCTGTTAGAAAGCTTGAAGGTACATCCACACATAGTGAGATGCATAGAGAGATTGATGCTTCTTTGGAAAAATAGATTTACCATCTCATCTAGGAATCATCGTCTGACGACGAACAAGGTCACCTTCCAGAGGGGCGTCTTTCAAGGGGATAGTATGAGCCCTTTGCTTTTTTGCATCACACTTCTGCCTCTATCTCTCGCACTAAGAAATTCTCCTGAATACCTCTGTGGCGACACTAATCAGCGTGAGCATAAGGTCACTCATGTATTTTATATGGATGACCTGAAGATCTATGCCGCTGGTAAAAGCAAACTTCAAACTGCTGTAAATATCGTCAAGAACTACACAGGAGAGATTGGGATGGACTTTGGTTTGGACAAGTGTGCCAAAATTCATTTGAAGAAAGGAAAGATTACTGGCGTTCCCAAGGACCCTGAGCTTGTGGCTATAAGTGTTATTCGACATCTTAACACTGGAGAGACCTATACATACCTGGGCGTGCCTCAAAGCCGCATTCAGGACGTAACATCAGTGAAGGAGTCTCTCCGAAGCAGATACAAGCATCTTCTTCGACAGATTTGGTCTTCCAATCTGTCGGCGTTGAACAAGGTATCTGCGACTAACATGCTTGCCGTCCCGGTTCTACTCTACTCGTTTGGGGTGGTTCAATGGACGAAGAACGGGCTTAAGGCCCTTGATGTCACCACGCGTAAGATCATACATATGTATAAAAGCTTGCATATCAATTCGTCAGTTCCGCGATTATACATTTCACGCCGTCAAGGCAGACGCGGACTTCTGAATCTCCAATGTCTTCATAACCGAATTGTTTTAAGTACAGCTTACATCTTTGTGAATGGCAGAGATCCTCTCCTAAAGATGGCCAGAAACCACGAGATGATTGGCGAAGGAGCGTTCCTTTACAAAGCCGCGGAGCAAGCTGCCGAGACCCTTGGCCTGAATTTCAATATCAGAAGTGAGGAAAGTGTATTACTCCATCTAGATGCTTCACGTCTAAAAGCCGAAGTGTGAAAGCAGAGGTTAGAAAATTTCACCAAGAGCTACTCGACAAGCATATGCACGGAAACTTTCACAGAAATGTAGAAAAACAGTCCTTGTCAAAGGAGCAAACTTTTGCTTTCCTCAAATAATCAGGGCTCAATTCAGGTACAGAGGGCTTTATTTTCGCATGCCAGGACGGTGTAATCTCCACCTTAGCATACCGCGCCCGCATTTTATGTCAAGAAGTTCCCAGTGATAGGTGCAGAGCGTGTCATGCACACGCTGAGTACCTAGAACACATACTATCGGGTTGTCCGACCCACGCAGGAACAACGTATATCTATAAACATAATGCGGCCCTAAGAGTACTTTATTACCGCCTTTGTCGCTATTACGGTGTTGGTCGCGACCCTGCCCTGCCGAAGGCTCCAAGGGATATAGAGTCAATTGTCCGAAACGAGAAGTGCCAAATTTTCTGGAACTACGATTTTCGGGCAGCAGTCTCCGTTGCGCACTCGAGGCCTGACATTGTTCTCCAAGACTTCGAGAAACGAACGATATTCGTGATCGAATTCTCGGCTCCGTCCGAATACAACATCACTGCAAAGGAGAAAGAAAAAGAGGAGAGGTATCAAGACCTTAAAAGAGAGCTGCAACGACTGTACCCAAAATATTCGGTACGAGTAATTGTCCTTGTGATAGGTGCTAAATATATATATATTGTATGCTTTGACGTCGCTCGCTGGTCACAGTGTGGTTTGTTTACGAATCCTATATTAACGCCTATACGCATACATAAACCTATCTTATATCTATCTTCAAATTGCACGCATTACGCTGAGACTTATGACTCTTTCTGCCCTTATATACGAACCAGTGAACGTATCGCTACTTGTGAGAAACTAATAGTGCTGGGTCAAAAATTTCAGGTGCCCCGGACTTTATTACATATTTATATTGATCATTTATATGCATATAAACTATAATTAAATAAATAAACTATTAACGCGACGAACATTTGCATGAAAAATTTGGTTTCAGAAACTTGAGAACTGAATTGAAAGATTGCTTGAGAATTGTTTCAATATTTCAAACACAAAATTAAAAGCAGCATAATAAGGAAGTGAATTCAGGCAGCGACTTTTTTTTTGGAAAATTTAAAAGTAATTATCAGTTCATTTGAGACAGTAGCACAGAAGTTCATACTATTATTCAGTGTATTTTGTGAGTATTTTATATGTTGAAACATATCAATACAAATATTAAAAAATATTATCTTCAGAATTATCTTAGGGCGTCTACTCAAATTCTGTACAAAATTTTTCTGACAATCCCAGTTTTTTACAGGTATCTATAGATTTTTTCAAGGTAGAATTTTCCTGAATGAGGAGCCACTCAAGTACTAAGTATCGTAATTTTTATAGCATTTTTAATCCTACATCCCTTCAAAGTATTACATAATACCTAAAAAAGCCCTATCGTTAAGCATATCTGTGTATGGTTAAATTGTAATTACCTGAGTTTATTAAAAGTTTTCATTAGTTTTAGTTTAGTTTTATTAAAATTTTTGTATATAAAATCAAAAAATGATGTTCCTTAATTTATGAAAGTAACTTTATAGAAGGACAAGAGCTTTCTTAAGCCGTTAACCACACCCTGGGTCCAGGAGGCCCGGTCCAACTTTGAGTTGATGTACCGTCTAACGATTGTGTTCAAACGCTAATGTCAGTGCCATTTGTTATAGCTTGAGGGTACTAGAGTAGGCTTGCATAGTTTCCGGATCCCGCCGAAACGTTTAGTAGCAGCCAGGTGTTCATCTGCGCAACAAGTTTTTCCCAGGGTCCGGTAGGCCCAAGTGTGTGGTTAACGATATTTTGGTTAAAAAAAAAAAGAATTTTTTTTCTACTGTTTTTTTTTGTGTTGTGCATATTTATTAGTGTAAGTATTAACGTCGTATAGTTGAGAATTTTTTTTTTCGATTTTAACCTCAAAACTGGATATTTGGATGGGTTTTTCGGCTAAAATCGAAAAAAATATAGTACGCAACTTGTATCAATCGTCGATTTAGACGAATCCTCGGCTTCGCCTCGGACTTCAAACTGCGGATTCGCCTAAATCGACGATTAGAACACGTTACGTAATGTACTATTTTTTACTATAATCATAATATAACCGAATATAAGCAGATGGCGTACAACCTTCGCCAGCGCTCTCTCGCTGAAGTATTGCGGTCAGGCACGGACTAGCCGTCTGGAATTTGGAAGATTTCCCGGTGGCCCGCGAGCCTGGAGGGCCGCCGAGGGCATACCCAGGGCCGCAGCCCCAGAGCCCTCACAATGCGGAAACAATTGGAAATTTTCCAAGCACACGCTTGTCCCAGTCCGTCCCAGATTACGGTATGCGGAAGAAACTGAAAATGAGGATATTGATAGGGAGGACTCTGAATCGGAAAATAATGTATTAACAGATACAGAGGAATCCGACTATCAAAATGATTCTGATGCCCTGGCAGTAAAGACCGCAAATCTAAAAATTTGTGCGTAGTTTGTCGTCGCCGGATTTGCGATGAACATCGCGTTATGAGATGTACTAATTGTATCGGCGCTTCTGAAGAATAGTAACGAAATTTTTTGTACGGTTTCCGTTCGATTCGATTGTATAAACATAAATGATGCTCAAAAACATTTTTTGGTCATTTTTATAACTGTTTTTTTATAAATAAATGATTCAAACTCTGACTGATGCACTTTTCATTTTTACCCTCATTTCTTTCCATTCGAAGTTCGAAATAAATACCTTTTTTGATGGAACCCTTATGAAATTATTTTTACCATAAACTATAGTATTTAATACGCTTCCAGGTAGAATTGTAAGTGAAAATATTGAAAATTAAAAAAGTTATGAATTTTTGAAAAAAAATCCATTTTTTCTCATTTTTTTTTCGACGATTTTTTTCGATTCTTACAAAATTAAAAGTGACAGTAATTATTATGCAGCTCCATAGAGAAATGTTGAAACTATATGTCAAAAATAGTTGAAGTAATTATATGCATACATAAAAGAGTTATTGTGGGATTAGGCCCCGCACATTTACGCTGTACGTGACTCATCTGGCATCCGCTTTCACTTTCCTTATTTTCCAATTTCCCACGATTCTTTAAATCTGCGTGCCGGGAACTCAAGGATGCTAGACTAAGTGTAAGAAGGAGGGGGCAGGCCACGTTTGCCTAAAACGGATCTCTAGCCACCTCTCTGGAGGGATGATGTATTCAGTCTCGACTTGAACGTGCTTTAATAAAGATCTTTCAACTTTACTTTGCCTGTCCGAGTCTCATTATTTCACGCCCTGTTGACTACATATTAACGTTTTTCATGCTCAGGTCCGCTGGACCCATGTGTGTGGTTTACGTTATTTTTCGGAAGTGTATGGTTAACGGGTTAATGGTACAAGCTTTTAGAAAAATTATAATAATTACTAAAAAAAATCCAACTTTTAACGAAAAATGCCTTTGACATATCGGACTGTAACCCTCTTGAGCCTGAAAGAAAAATGAGCTTCCTCATTTTTTATAATTGTTTTAAAATTATTTTCATAGTCACTTAAAATTCAAAGCATATCACTTACGGGGTAGCCGCTGGACCGAAAACCAAGAAATGACCAGGAATTTTTTGAAACCGGGAAAAACCGACAAATGACAGTGAATTTATTTTTTCACAGGGAATTTTAAAAATTCTTAGAAGAACCATTTATGAAATTACTTGGAATATCACAAATACCATATCACATGATATAATTCAATTTAAAAAAAGTTCGATTTCAACTTTTTTGAATATTAAGTTCAGTTGTTGTTAACTGTTTCAATTACTGCATCATTCAGTTTATAACGCTTAATTCTAAAATCTTTTACTTTACAATTTTTCCATTTTATGTCTTCATTTTTAAACGGAAAATTTTAATTGAAAGTATTTAAAAATTCAGTTTTGAAGGCTTTAAGAATAAAAAATTAAAAGCGTTTGAAATTTAAAATTGTTTATAAAAATGTTTTAAGTTGATCAACTGTAAATATAAATTAATTAATGATTTTTTTAATTGAACTGTAGTAGAAAGCCATAAAAATTAGACAAATTGAAATGTCCGTTTTGAAACAAATACATTTTTATTGAGTATGAGGGGATGAAATTTGGATTTTCAATTTATTCTGAACTGAAAGAGGGACATTTTGTTATTTTTATGATTCTTAAAGAACTGGGAGGAAATTTGTGTTGTCAAGTTTTTCTAAATAGGAAGAGGCACATTTTGGTTTTGAACGTATATATTGAGTCGGGAGAGGGACATGTTTCATTTTTCAACATTTTAATTAATGAGAATTGAAATGGAGGATTAGTTTTAATTTAGAGCATTTAAAACGATAGCGTGGACTGATATTTTTTAACCAGAAATCTTTGAACTGTTCAATTTATAAAAGTGTAAAAAATTAAGTTTCGCAGTTTTTTATTGATAATTTCCTAATTAAAATTTGTTTAATCTTCAATGCATACTACATTAGTTACAAACATTTTTGTATTACAACCGCGTATAATTGAAACTTTTGGCGGGAAATCACAGGTCACGAGTCGGGTGCAGTCGGTCTGCTGGCCTGGTCGTCGCGTACTCGGCTATAGACGGAACAGCTCGGAAACTTTCGGGCGTTTTTAGTATAGTCTTTTAGAATTCTCGCAAATCCCGGTTGCAGATATTACTAGCGGCTCTCATTTTAATACGCATTCATATTTAAGAATACTAGAATTTCGTACATTTCTTATAACTTGTGTTACCTAAAATATTTACTATTGACAATATTTTATAGAAAACTTGTTATTGACCATTATCACTTTTTCACACTCTCAATTTTCAAACAGTAAATAAGACTTTTTCTAAACGTAAATACTAATGTTTGCTAGCTCAAGTTTATAATAATACATACAGAAATACCATCATCTCTTATTATAGTAGGAATCTTTATAACAGTACCCTGATTATCCCCAAGTTCTTACATTTTATTTTAATTATAGGTACAGTATGAACTAAATATTGATATCGAAAGTCTCTCCATGCACTACATGATGGCATACCTCCTTTTCATTCTAAAATTTTGTGGTGAAAAAATCCTTCATTCCCGGGACTATTCATAATATTGCGCAATATACTTGACTGAGTAGTAGTGCACTGCGTCCCTTCAGAGGCGGAGTCGCAACCGTCTCTCGCCCTGCCCCCTGAGAAACTGCGGGGACCAGCAATTTTAGGAATTCATAAAACGCGTGCGATCGCGCGTTCCTCAATAGAGAGTCTGGTGTAAAGGCATAATTACGCATATTAGACGCGCTTGTAACAGAGTAAATTATATTATGGAAAAGTTTCTACCAATATTTCGTGCGAGTAATGAGTGTACATATATTGAATGTATCATGATTGAAATAACAACCGTGCCCATAGTATAAAACTCTTGAAAATGTTGCATTGGGCACGCTGGAGATAAACAAATATTTAAAAAAGTTACTCTCGCCTTACTCTTACCACGCTTATGGCGTAAGGTATATTTCGATATCGAACTACAGGTAGTAGGGGAGGGCCATCCTTCATATTTACCTGTGCAAAAATTACCATGCAACACTGTACGAAATGGTGCGAAGTACAGAATTTGTTTCGAGAATTATATGAATAAGTGCTCTAGTTTTCCCTTATTTAACGCAAGAAGTATTTATGAAAATTTCCAAAACAAGGCACGTTCAAATATAGTAACTACACGGAAAAAAAGTTCATTAAACTTTCTTCAACTATTTCAAGAGTCGGGGATGAGAGCCAACCTTGAACAAATTTTCTATATTCTGTATAACTTTCAGGATTTAATTTAGAACAAACCTGGAATAACTCTACAAGAATTCTGTAAACTTTATATTGATCTACGATTTGAAGAAGTTCAATAAAATATATAGAGAAATTCATGAAAGAATGCTGAAAACTTTCGTAGCAATCACAACTGAGGTATTGAAAGTTTGTAATCACATCATTATAAGGTGTAAATACCTCAATTCAGTCAAATGTATAGAAAAATTCTTCAATAAATGTTGAAAAATCTCATAGAAATTCGATTCGAAGTATTGTGTGTTTGTTAACTACTTCAATATAAGATCTATAGACTTCAGTTCTTTAAAATGTAGCTGCGCAGTCGCTACTGTGCGCAGGCAGCGACTTTTTCGCATCGCTCCCGCGCGAAAAAAAAGAATCCAAGTCTTAGAGAACATTAACACGCGTTGAAAATTAAAATATTAAGTTTGCCAAAAACCGACACATCTCTAAATGGTAAGTCCACTACCCGGGTGCACCGGAACGTGCACCAGGTCGTTCAAGACGTCATCTACGAAAACTTTTTAGAATCTAAATTGTATCAATAGCCAGAATAACTACCAATGGTGAGTCGACGATCAGGATGCACCGGAACGTGCACCAGATCGCTTAGCACGTATTTTACGAGAACTTTTTAAAAATTTAAATTGCGTCAATAGCCAAAATAAATACTAATGGTGATTGGACGATCAGGATGCACCGGACCACGCACCAGGCAGTTTAGCAAGTATTCTACGAGAACTTTTTTCACATTTAAATTGTGTCAATATATAAAATAACTAGCAATGGTGAGTCGACATACAGGGTGCACCAGAGCGGAGACGAGGTCGTTTAGCACGTATTCTTCGAGAACTTTTTTAAAATTAAAATTGTGTCAACATCCAAAATAATTAACAGTGGTGAGTCGACGATCCGGGTGCACCGAGTCGCGGACCAGGTAGTTTAGCACGTATTCTACGAGAACTTTTTAAAAATTTGAATTGTTTCAACCGCCAAATTAACTACCGTCGACTCACCATTAGTAGTTATTTTGGCTATTGACACCATTTAAATTTTCGAAAAGTTCTTGTAGAATACGAGCTGAGCGACCTGCTGCACGTTCCGGTGCATCCTGATCGTCGACTCACCATTAGTAGTTATTTTGGCTATTGATACAATTTAGATTCTAAAAAAGTTCTCGTAGATGACGTCTTGAACGACCTAGTGCACGTTCCGGTGCAGCCGGGTAGTGGACTTACCATAAAAAGATGTGTCGGTTATTGGAAAACTTCAGATTTTAAGTTTCAACGTGAAACTTGAAATGGATTCAACTTTTCCCATGTCATATCTTATTTAATCGATTCAAAAAACATAGAATTAGGAATTCAACTTTTAAAATTATTTTCAATGCAAGCCTTTAAATTTATATAACTTATATAAACTTATTCCATATAGCTATATAACATCTTATTAATCTTGAACCTACTAGAACTTATAACCGAAAAAGAATTTGTGATTAAAAATTTTTTCGAAATTTAAAATTTCCAAAATTTTAAAAATGGCAAAGATCCCGAAATTGGTAATTACCTAAATTTTAAACTAAATTTTCGAAATATGATATTCTTCAAATTACTGACATTACTCTCTAAATCTGAATCAGCGATAAGTATACCGCTAATTCAAATCAGCGTATATACACTGCTGAAGCAGCGAAATTTAGCTGCTGATCAGTGACATTTCACTAATTAGCAGCTGAATTTCGCTGATTTGCCAGCGTCATACAGCCCTGCACAGCTGTAGCTTATATTTTAGATTTTTTGTATACTACAAGTTATGTTAGCTGCGATTCTTTGTTAGGAGCTGCGAATGCGTAGGTAGGGGGTTCGAACCCACAGCGAATAAGAATATGAATAGCGTGCGATTATTAGTGTAGTGATTGTTTGTGTAATAGTAAATAATTATGTACTTAAATATGTGATCAAATATTAAAGCATAATGATAATAAAAAAGATTATTTTTTCTAGGCTAAAAATCGGCCATAATTTTATAGAACTGTTCTCCATAGTTTCGAGACTTCTCCGATGTAGACTGTATATTAGCTGGACTTTTAGATTTTCTAGAACTATTCTACGCTTTTCGCACCCTGCCTCCTAATAGAGAATACGTCACCTCATCCTTTACATTTTATAGATCTCTTTATTACATTTCGTAGAATAGTTCTATGCAATGTAAAACCAAAAAGATTTTAACTTTTACTAAACTACCCGTCGTATCCTCTACTATAGGACTAGTTCTACAAAATTCAATGAAATTTTTTTTTCCGTGTAAGAAATTATATTTTACAGGAAAGCCCACTGATTCAACACGTTATAAGAAATTGTATGCATTTGTACCAGAAATTCTATTAGAAATCCCCCAAGTTTTCTCTCAGAGTGTCTAGTGATCAGGCAATTTGAAATTTCCGGGGTTTTCCCGGTCAAATATTTTTCCCCGACTAAGTTTTAGATGTCTTTTTGTGATTTTCAAAAGTCAACGTATACTTAGAGATAGGAATTTTAACATAATATACATAGAAAAAATCTGCTCGCTGCGCGAGAACACTCTCATCGCACGCTGGGCACACGGCTCGCAAATTTGAGTCTATATATATATATAACGATACATTGAATATTGAATATTTGTTATAAAAGCAAAAGCCTTGCTTTCTACCTTCTGACACTTCTGACAAGTTTTAGAGCAGCCGAATGCGTGTGAAAGTTTCGCAGGGACCACATACGTGTAGCTAACCGGAAGTGCAGTAGGAGAGCAGATTTGTTCGGCTTGGACTCCGACTACTCGCAGGGATCTCTTACATGCCTTCTTAATTTCCAAACACTGCACTTGTATTGCATCGCATCGTGCGTGCTCTTTGAGTATGACGACTTGATTTTCCACTGTCTTGAAGCGTTAATTCAACCTTAGGAACCGTGGAGGATTCCGTTGCAACAAGTACCAGTACAATAATAGTAGTGAATAACCATAATTTGATGACTGCTGAGATTTATGACAAAAAATTGTAGGCTCGCGTCCTCGAGAGGGAGACAAAGGGGAGCAAGACATGTACTTGAAGCTACGAACGTTCATATGAACGAAATTAAAAAAAATTATTTTTCGAATTTTTTTTTCGTTTAAATTAGTTAGAAGGGCAAAAAATAATATTCTGTCAGAAAGAATTGTCGCATACATTTTTTTTAAGGGATTGACTACCCTGACACATCCATTACTCAGACCTGCCTAATACAAGTTTTATTTTCGATATTTAAAAATTTAAGAATGTCAAAAATCCTCTTTTTTCATCCCACGAATTGTGGAGTCGGTAAGAATTTTTGGCAACACCCCTAAAAACCACCATTATGGTATGCACACCTAGAATGTTAAAAATAACCAGTTTGATTGCCGATATTTAAAAATAAAAAATCTTCAAAAATCTTTTTTTATCCTACGAATTATAGAGTGGGTGACGACATTCGGCAAGACCCCTCAAAACCACCCTTATGTTGCGCACACCTAGAATGTTAAAAATCACAAGTTTGATTACCGATATTTGAAAATATAAAAACGTCAAGAATCTTCTTTTATGCCACGAATTATAGAGTGGGTGAGAAATTTCGGCAAGACGCCTAAAAAGCACCCTGATGTTATGCGCACCTAGAATGTTAAAAATAACAAGCTTGATTGCCGATATTTGATAATATAAAAACATCAAAAATCTTCTTTTTTTATCCCACGAATTATAGAGTGAGTGACAATTTTCGGCAAGGCCCTTAAAAACCACCCTTACTGTATGCACACCTAGAATGATAAGAATGATTTTTGACGCCTTCATATTTTCAAATATCGACACCAAACTTGTCCTTTTTATAACATTCTAGGTGTGCATACCGTAAGGGTGGTTTTTAGGGGTCTTGCCGAAATTTCTCATCTAGTCTATAATTCACGGGATGAAAAAAGAGGATTTTTGACGTCTTCATATTTCCAAATATCGACAATCAAACTGGTCGTTTTTAACATTCTAGGTGTGCATGCCGTAAGGGTGGTTTTTAGGGGTCTTGTCGAAAATTCTCACCCATTCTATAATTCGTGGGATGAAAAAGATGACTTGACGTTTTCATATTTTCAAATATCGACAATCAAACTTGTCGTTTTTAACATTTTAAGTGTGCATACAGTATGGGTGGTTTTTAGGGGACTTGCCGAAAATTCTCATCTCGTCTATAGTTCGTGGGATAAAAAATAGTTATTTGTGATTCAAGTACGCAAAACCGGTGATAGTGTGCGAGTGTGAAAACGTAGATGCAATGATTGCGAATGATGCAATCACACGAGTTACGAATCACCTATGCGCACGTGTATCACACGCTATTTTTTGCAACGCCCGTCCAAAAAAGTTGTGTTAAAAGGAGGTAAAGAAAAATACTAATTTTATATTCTATAAAGTGGAGTAAAGAAATTTGTTTGAAACAAAAATTTTACAAAAATATTTGAAAAAAAGGTTCTGAAAATTTTGGGAAAAAAAATTTTTCAAACAAAATTTTTGAAAAAAAAAAATTATTTAACCAAAAAATGTTGGC
>CAKNXH010059799.1:2694-25910 GCA_932178445.1 Andricus quercusramuli | reverse complement strand
TTCAACTAAAATAGTTGAATTTTCAAACGAAAAAATTAATTTTTACTAAAAAAGGTAAATTGTCAATCAAAACTTGAATAATTAAATTTCAATTTAAAAAACTAATGTTTAACCAAACAGATGAATTATCAATTACAACTATCGAATTTTCAATTGGAATAAGTTAAATTTTCAGTTTAAAAAATTATTTTCAACAAAAAAAACTAACTTAAAAATTGTTACATTTTCAAACAAAAAGATGAATCTTTAAATAAAATTGTAAATATTTAACTGGAATAGTTGAATTTTAAACCAAGAAGATTAATTTCTACCAAAAAAGACGAATTTTCAACAAAAAAAGATAATTTTTCAGCCAAAAATTGAATAATTAAAATGTTAGTCAAAAAATGAATGTTCAACCAAAGAGATGAATTGTCAACTAAAAGTATGGAATATTTAACTGGAATAATAGTTATATTTTCAGTTAAAAAAGTAATAATTTTCAACCAAAAAACATTCAAAGAAAAAGCAAATTTTTAATCAAACAGCTCATTTTTCAATCAAAGAAATGAATTTTTAATTAAAACGATGAATCTTCAACAACAAAAAATCAATTTTTAACAAAAGAGTTTAACTTTCAACCAAATCATTTTATTTCCAACCTAAAAGATGAATTTTCATCTAAAATAATGAATATTTAACTGGAATACTTGAATTTTTAACCGAAAAGAAGTATTTTGAAGTAAGAAGATTAACTTTCAAAGAAAAATATAATTTTCTACAAAAATATCGATTTTTTAACAAAATACGTGATTTTTCAACGAAATAGTTGAATTTTCAAATAAAGAAGACAAATTTTCATCCAAATTGTTGAATTTTGAGCTAGAAAATTATGAATCTTTAACAAAAAAGGTATGTTTAAGAAAGTAGTTCAAGTTTTAACAAAATGGTCGCATTTTTCGGACTAAAAAATATGAATTGTTACCGAGAAATCTAATAGTTGATACAATAACCAAAAACGATTTTAATTTAATATAAAAAGCAGTATAATTCATGTAAAAAGGACGATTTTTCAACAAAATAGGTTATTTTTCAGTCGAATTATTGAGTTTTTAAGCCAAAAATACCAATTTTTACAAAACAATTGAATTTTGCTACATTTTCAAATAAAAAATATGAATTTTCAACAAAAAAGTTAACTTACGACCAGATAAAATAGTTGAATTTATAACAAAATGCATGAATTTTCAACCAAAATATATTAATTTTCAACGAAAAATATAATAGTTGATATTATTTAAACCAAAAATATTTTCATTTGAAATGAAACACAGTTGAATTCTACCAAAACAGGCGAATTTTCAACCAAATAGCTGAATCGTCAACCAAATCGGATTAATATTCTATCAAAATAGTTGAATTTTCAGCAAAAAAGAAATTAGATTTTTTTACCAAAAGAGATTAATTTTGAAACAAAAAAAAAAAAAAATTCCTACTGAATTGTGAATTTTCAAGCCAAGAAGACAAGTTTTCGAATGAAAAATATGAATTTTCAAGAAAAAAGTTAATTTACGACCAGATAAAATAGTTTAATGTATAACAAAATGCGTGAATTTTCAACTAAAAGAGATTAATTTTCTACCCATAAACCTTTCTTCATTAGGAGATAATATACAAAAAATACAAAATAACTTCAAAGTAACTAAAACTAAAGTTCCAAGTTTCTGCAAAAATCGTAACTAAGTTACTTTTTAAAAAAGTAACAATATCTCTTAATTATCTTTTTATTTTTTTATTTTTATTTCACTTATTCTTTAACTTACTTCAACTGCTACACTAGGTTCCTCTTTAGCTTCCTCTACTGAGCAGCATTAAAAATACAAGAGGATGTGAAAGATTTTTGATTTTTCGTATCCATTGTAAAATTAAAAAAAAAAAGTTTTTTCGAATTACTTATTAGCTCAATAATAAAGATCCAGAATTAGGAAACTAACCCATTATTCCAGGAGCATCGGCTGTTTCATCACCGTCAAATTGCAAAACGTATTGTTCTTTTTGATCCCTCGTGAGATTGATTGCAAAGCCAGATCTCTCACTCACAAAAACTGGTGGGTCGCCTCCTGAATCTGCAAAAAAAAAAAGAATTAAAAATTAAGAATTAAATCAAGAATTAAATTCAGGTTTTACAACCAGGGTGGCCACAGCACAGTAGAAAAAAATGACTTTTTGGTTTAAAATAACGTACAGCTCAAAAAATAGTAACCGTTTTGGACCAAAAAAATTTGAAAAAAAGCTTTTTTCAAAATTCCCTTATTTTTCCTTGTCTAATTCTTTATTTTCCTTGATCATTAATATTCAAATACCAGCATTTTCATCTTGAAATATTTTTAACATAGAATCTTTTATAAACGGAATAAAACAGTATTTCCAATAAAAAAATTTTTTTATTTATTAATTTATTTTAAACAGAAAAATGTCTTTTCTATCATAAAAGATGGCTTTTTAACAAAATATATATTTCAATCAAAAAAATAAAATTTATAAAAAAAATTTGTTTTAAAATGAAACAGACGAATTTGCAATAAATAAAGTTTTTTCACTAAAACAAGAAAATTCTACCTAAATTGTCGAAGCTTCAAGTCAAAAAACGAATTTTCTCTACAAAAATTGAATTTACAAAAAAAAAAATATGACTTCAGCCAAAAATTATTTTTCTACGAAACTGATGCCCAACAAAAATGAAATTTTGAACCAAAAAAATTATATTTTTTTTTACCAAAAAAGAAGAACTTTCAACTAAAAAAGATCAATGTTAAAAAAATGGAAAAGTTACATTCAATTTAAAAAGATTAATTTAAGAATAGTTATACTTTCAACCAAAGAGATTAATTTTCAACTAAAGAAAATAAATATATAACTTTAAAAAAAACTATTTCTGAACAAAGTTGCATTTTCATTTAAAAAAAAAAGTAATTTCTACCAAAGCGTATGAATTTATAAATCAAAAAGATAAATTAAAAAAATAGTTGAATTTTCAGCTAGAAAAGCTTTGAATTAATTTTTCAACACCAAACTATTACATTTTTAACAAAATAGAATTTTAAACCAAAAGTATGAATTTTTAACAAAATGGTTTTCTTTTCAACCAAAAATTTGCATTTTTATCCAAGAAAGATGAAATTTCTCTTAAAACAGATGAATTTTTAATTTAAAAAAAAATTTGAATTCTCATCCAGAAAATATTTTAGTTCTCTTTTCAAGACCAAAATATTAAATTTAACTAAAAACTTGCATTTTCATTAAAAAAAAGAAATCCGAAGCGGATGAATTTATAAATCAAAAAGATAAAAAAAGTTGAATTTTCTGTTAAAAAGATTTTAGTTGAATTTTCACGATAAAAATGTCAATTTGTAACCAAGAAATAAGTTTCTACAAAAAAAATGAAATTTTCAATCCAAAAAGACGAATTTTTACCCAAAAAGCATGACTTTTTGAAAAAATTGTTGAATTCTCTACACGATAGTTGCATTTTTATCCAAAAAAGATTACATTTCTCTTAAAAGAAATGATTTTTTATTTAAAAAGAAAACAAATTTTTCAAAAATAGTAGAATTTACATCCGGAAAAAATTCCAGTTGACTTTTCAAGATCAAAATATGAATTTTTCAACAAAAAGTAAATTTCTACGAACATAATTGAATTTTTTATCCAAAAGGGATGAATTTTTAACGAAATAGTTAAATTCTCTACCAAATAGTTGCATTTTTATCCAAGAAAGATGAAATTTGTACTAAAACAGATGCATTTTTAATAAAAAAAGGACAACTTTTTTTTTAAGTTGAACTTCCATCCAGAAAAGCTTTCAGTTCATTTTTTAACACAAAAATATGAATTTTAAACAAAAAGTAAATTTTCTACAAGATAGTTGAATTTTCAAAAAAACAGTAGAATTTTCAACCAAAAGTATAACTTTTTAACAAAATAGTTTTATTTTCAAACAAACAGTTGGATTTATATCCAAAAAAGATGAAATTTATCTTAAAACAGATGAATTTTTAATTGAAATTTTTTTTTAAATTGTTGAATTTTTCTTCAGTCAAAAAAATTTTCAACCGAACAGTTGCAATTTTATTCCAGAAAGATGAAATATTCCTTTCAAAACAGATGAATTTAAAAAAAAAAAAACTTAAAAAAAAAATAATTAAATTTTCATCTAAAGAAGATTCCAGTTCACTTTCCAACACCAAAATAAAAATGGTAAACTATAAGTTAATTTTCTGCTAAATAGTCGAATTTTTAACAAAACGTATGACTTTTTAACAAGATTGTTAAATTTCTAACCATTTACATTTTTGTCCAAGAAAAATGAAATTATTCTACTAAAACAGGTGAATTTTTTAATCAAAAAACAAATTTTCAAAAAAAGAATTGAATTTTCATCCAAAAGAATTTCAATTGACTTTTCCACAGAAAAATACAAATTTTAAACAAAAAGTAAATTTTCTGGGAACTAGTTGAATTTTTAACAAAACAATTTTAAAAATTAGGAACTTTATGATAATTTTAGCAAAATTCATAATTTTTCATTAAAAAAATAATTTTTAAACAAATTTAATAAACAAGTGCATTAATCAGACATTTGTCGACAGAAAAATACATTTTCTTAGATTGTAAATTTTTTAAATTAGGAACTTTATGATATTTTCAGCAAAATTTATAATTTGTTGATTAATCTTATGATTTTTAAACAAATTGAACAAACAAATGCATTATCCGGGCATGTGTGGACAGAAAAATTCGTTTTTTTCGATGTCAGTCTTTTTAATTTGGAACTTCATGATAATTTCAGCAAAATTCATAATTGGTTGATAATTTTTTTTTAAACAAATCTAATAAACAAACACATTATTCGGGTATTTTATTAACTTATTATGAATGTTGCTGAATTTATTATGAAGATCACAATTAAAAAATCTGACATCGAAAAAGAAGAATTTTTCCGCCGACAGATGCCCGAATAATGTATTAGTTTATTAAATTTCTCCAAGAAGATCCTCAAATTAATCAACAAATTATGAATTTTGCTAAAATTATCATAAAGTTCCTAATTTAAAAAATTGAAATAGAAAAAAACGAATTTTCTTGTCGAAAAATGGCTAATTATTGCATTTGTTTATTAAATTGGTTTAAAAAATCATAAAATTTATCAACTTATTACGAATCTTGCAGAAATTGTCATGAAGTTCCCAGCTGCAAGGACTGGCATTGAAAAAAAATGAATTTTTCTGCAGACAAATGTCCGAATAATGCATTTGTTTATAAAATGTATGAGAAAAATCATAAGATTTATCAAAAAATTATGAATTTTGTTGAAATGATCATAAAGTTCCTAATTTAAAAAATTGACATCGAAAAAAAACGAATTTTCTGTTGAAAATGTCAGATTAATGTATTTGTTTATTAAATTTGTTCATAATATTAACAATAATAATCTCAAGAAGAAATTTCTTAATCATTATATTGTTTTCATCCAAATTTCTTGCAATATAACTTGAAAAAATGTAAAATTATGGAAAATCGTAGAAAACATACTTTCAACAAATAATATGTTTATAACATTTTTTTTCGTTCCTTATATAATATTGGAATATCTTGAACTAATGTTACTCTATGAAACTTAGGTGATTTCAATAATTTTCCTGTTATTGACGAGCACTGGGAACGTCAAATCTAACAAGTGGCCATTTTTTTCGTCATATTTGTTTATAAATCATAAAAATAAAATATTTCAAAGATTTCATAAAAATTTAAAAAGATTTCAAAATATTTCACAGGAAGATTTCACAAAAATGTCAACTACTTCAAGAAATGTTAACGAATTCACAAAGATTTCAAGGATTTCAAAGACGAATTACGTTCACAAAAAATGAAAATTTGTTTATTATTAAGTTAACTACTATTGAATTCCGGTCTATACCTATTCCTTGTATTGCTTTGAAATATTGTAGGGTATTTAAAAAGATTCTAAGAAATTTTTACATTTTCAATAATAATTTCAGGGGATTTCAAAGGATCTTAAAGATGTGAGGATATTCTTAAAGATTTCAAAGGGATTTTTTCAGATTTCTGAAAATGTCAATGATTTTAAGGGATTTTAAAAGCTTTCTACGTATATTAATCAATTTTCCGGGATTTTAGGGATTTCGTAAGATTTCAAAGGATTTTAAGATATTTAAAAAAATTCCAATTCAAGTCCAAGGTTAGAATTTTAGTTTTTTAATACTAATCAGGGACATCAGGTTCAGGTAAAATATAAAAATAGTCAGGAAAAATTCAGGGAATTTTGAAAATAAAGTTTTGCAGCCACTTTGACAACGATCTATGAGCACGAACGAAATGTACGATTAAAAATTTAAAATACTTACCATTAAATTCCGAGTTTTCGAATTCATCAGTCAAAAGATAACCCGGGACTTCGGGTGGTGTATGCTCCGGGGGTGGTGCTATGCTAGGTGGGGTTATATCGTCCTGAATAAAAAATGAATACATAAATTTACAAAATCAGTTTGTGAAAGCGGGCGGCAAGCGCCCATCAAGAGAGGCTACGTAGGCGAAAGTGTATTTTCTGTATAATGATGATAATTTTTCTTTGCCTTTAGCCTTTAATCCGTCTTCAACGAAAAATATTCTATCCTTATGTAGCTTTTTTAATCCATCTTCAACTAAAAATAATCTATCCTTATTTATCCGTTTAAATCCGTTTTGAAGTCAAAATATGCTATCCTTGCGTATCAGTTTGAATACAAATATTCCATCCATATGTATCTGCAGTGAAAACTATAATGCTAATTCGTATTTGATAGAAAATCGAAAATTATGACGGACAATCAATAAGTTTTTTGAAGAAAGGATTGAAGAAGGATAAGTAATGATTGGCTCGGATTAAGATTCTATCCGTGTTACCCAATGATAAAAATCACACTAGTTCGCGGATAGACAAGGATTAGGTGACGGATAGAAAATTATGGATTAGAACGGATAGCCAATTCTTTCTGTGGAGAGAAGATTCATGAGGATGAATATTGACTGGCATGGATAAGTATTCTGTCCGTGATAGTTAACAAGGAATGTCAAAGTAGGTCGCCGATAGAAAAGGATAGGGTGACGGATAGAACATCATGGACTCGAACGGATAGGTAATATATTTTGCGGGGGCGGATTAAACGGGATAAGTCATTATTGGAATGGATTATGATTCTATCCGAGTTGCATAACGAGAAAAATGAAGTAAGTCGCGGGTAGAACATTATGGATTAGAAAGGATAGCCAATTTTCTCCGTGGAGGAAAGATTCATGAGGATAACCATTGTCTGGCATGGATAAGTATCGTATACGTGCTTGATAATAGAGAAAGTTTAATTAGGTTGGCGGATAGATAAGAATTGCGTCGCGGATAAAAAATGAAGAATTGAAACGTATTAGCATAAAAACAGATAGTAATACACAAGAACGGATACAGAAGGATTCAAATGGATAGTTATATCGGCTGGGAAGAACTGGACAAGAATGTTCTATCTACATCAGGAAACCAGAAAAGCATTTTTGGAGTTGGAAACTGGATCCACATCAAACCGGAACTTATTAAAATACTTCGGAGTTGGAAACGGGGATCCCGGGACTTAATAAAATATTTTTAAGTTGAAAACGGGTTCCCAGTGGGCAAAAAAATTAAGGATGTCCTAGAAACGTCTTCGGGACATCCCTAAGACGTCTTTTGGAATATATCTTTTGGACGTCCTAGGGATGCTCTTAAGACGTCTAATGTCAGTACGAAAGATTTCCCGAGAACGTCATATGTCTTTAAGGCGTCTTCAGGACATCTTTAGGACATCGTACGTCTTAGATAGGTTCTTTATAGACATTTTGTGGAATATGCCGGGAAGCCAGGAGACCTCACTGCCTTGGGAAAAGAGGCATGGGGATGAGGGGGCCGCAACCCCAACCCCCCTTATGAGATCTAATGCGCGGAAGTACTGGAAGAAATTGTTGTGCGTTACCCGTTTGGGAATTGTTACACAATCTGGGAGAAATTTGGCAAGGCTGGAAGTTAAAGTGACGTTTATGTGTATAGGGGTGAAAGGGGGTAGAAGGGTCGAACATTTAAGTTGCTGGTCAGGGGTGGCAGGCCGGCGCGGCGTCGAGACGAGTCTCCGCGCCGCTTCGACCCACCGTCCTCGACCTGGGTGATTTATTTCATGAGAAAGTCTTTTGGCATAGCGTGTTTGTGAAGAAGATCAAAATTATATTTTCCTAGAGAGGAAATATGTTCAAAAGGTTATAATGATGCAGATTCATAAAATTTCGTGGCGGTTTCTTTGATATACTCTGAAATGTATGGTAATTGAAATTGTCAAGCTGCCTGTTTCACTTTTGTTTCAATATTTAGTACATACCTCTAATTCTGATAAAGGTGATCCATCTGGAGCGCAGGGTTCTACGACTAGAGATGGAAATAGGCCTCTTTGATCTCGTAATTCTCCTTCCCACCATCCATCGTCGACGTCGTGGGGTTCTTTCCTCAAAATTTTGATAATCTCGCCTTCGACGAATGTGAGTTCTTCGTCACAAGTAGCATCGTAATCGTACAGTGCAATGCAGAATTCATCAGATTCTGTTCAATCATTCTGGTTATTAATTACATAGTTCAAAAAACATTTTTTTTTGCAAATAATGCATGTCTGAAAAAGTTACCTGTATGATTTTGTAGAACCGAATCTTCAGCAATTGTCTGTATGTGTGCATCAGGATCAACAGCGTCGTGATCATCAATCGTGTAATCGACCGAAGAGAAGGAAATTTGCTGTACTAATACCGTAGCATGAGAAGCGAGACTACTTTGTGCCTCAGGCTCTCTTTCAACATCGAGATAATTTTGAGGAACGAATCCCTCTTCGCCTCTGTAATTTCGAGCCCTCAACCATCCGTCTCCATCACCTTCACCCACCACTTCCAATTGTTCGCTCTCAACTATGGTCAATTCATCTGGATTTTGTGCCTGTGAATGAAGAGAAACGATCATTTTATTTTCAATCGTTCAATGTCAACATACTAAGATTTGTATCAGCGAAAATTAAAACCAAATATACTTACAGTATACGAATAAAGAGCTGTGCACTTGAAAATTTGTTGATTAGAAGGCACCTCGGCTGTCTCCTGTACTGTGGCCGAATCATCTTCATCCAATTTGCTCCAGTCTAGATTTGCTGGATCATCCCAACCAGCAGTCAATTCTTCTATCCGTTGCTTCTCTTGCTCGAGCAAAGCTGAAAAGATCGAAATATTTACTTACTTGATCTCAGTTGAAATTTAAAGTAGTTAAAAATGGGATCCATTTTTACCATCAACTTCTTCACTATCGTGCCTCTGTCTATCATCGCCAGAGTCATCTTCTTGCTGCCCAGAACTTCGCGTACTTCCAGGCCTTTCTACTGTTGTCAAATCACTGCCGCCATCGCCATCGCTATCGTAGAACGAATCTGAAGACGGGTTTTCCTACAAATAAAAATTGATATGTGATTAAAAGCGTTGTTTAAACATTTTTTGTTTTACAGAGTTGCTACGCAAGTCCGGTTTCAAATTGGTAATTCAATCATTATAGACTTTCAATTGAATTCTCTTATCCGAGTGTTCTAGTTTGTGTTCCTTTTTAACGGTTCGACCCCACAAATATGTGACGAGAGTACAATAACAGTTTCTACTTAGTTTCAGCATTGATTAGAAACCTCAGTCAGTCTATGGTCTACCATTTACCAATAAGATCTCTTTGATATTTACCGCAGTACCGGAAACGTCTGTGCGCACAGAAAGGGAACTGGCTGACCGCGGCATATCATGAACGCTCAGCGTATCAATCTCTTGCATAAATTCTTCCACGTTCACTGAAATCAGCACAAATTAAAATTAATTTTAAATTGAATGTCAGATCAAAGGCTTTAAATTATTCAAAACTGATCAGGTACCTCCTCCAAGTCGAAGACACTCTAGTCTTGCCTCTGCCTTCATCTTCGCTGTCTGAAATGTACCAATTATGAATTAAGAAATTTATTTTTCGAAAAGTTAGTTTTCTGTACTTAATCGAATTTTATAATTAGAAAATTAAAAATACCTCGGCACGTCGTACATTGTGCCTCATCTCGTCTATCTTCGTATCAATATCTGGGCCATTTGGATCATTGGGGTCGGTCTGAAATTAAAGGTTAAAAATTCGATTTCAAATGTCCTTCTTTGGTCAATTTTTCTGTGCAATTTTGAATATTATTTGCGTTTGAAATATCATTTTATACCTTTTGACCTGATTCCTTAAGCGATTGAAGAAGTTGCAATTTGCGGGAATTTTCTCGAACACTGGCTGCTTCTCGAGCTATTCTAGTTGCCCAACGTTTAGCTTCTTTTCCTAAGGATGATGCAGCTGAATGGTCGTTCGTCACTCTAAAAGTTGTATTAAAATTATCTTTAAACTGGCACAAATAGCGCGCTTATTACATGATTCTTATTTTGCATTAAGGTTATCAAATTGAAGTATATGCTTCAGTTCAATATCAGATTTTATCCCAACAGAAAGTAACTTATTTAGTTTTGAATCTGCGTATAGTTTAAAATCATAAAAATTTGAACATCTTTTTGAAATATATCTATCTTGAAGATTTATATTTGAAGATCCTTTCATTTTTACTGGGTCGAATTTGAACTGATAAAGTTTCGAATGTTTTTTTTTCTAAATAGTTAAATTTTGAAGATTTAGAATTCAAAACTCTTCGCAGCCCTGGGCAGAAAACCTCATATTTTCGGTCTGGTGACCATCTCTCTGTTGTACTTCTTTCCAAGAAGGGGAAAAAAGGAGAAATAATAAGAAGTGAAGTAGCGGGAGTGAGGAGAAATGATGGGAGGGAAGGGGAGGCGACCTGATTGGTGGGGAAATAGAGGAATTGAGGGGAAGTATGTGACGTGAAGGGAAGGAGGGGAAATGTGAGGAGATGGAGTACAGGAAGTAATGGGAAATGAGGAGAGGGGAAGTAGGCGAAACGACAGAATTTTTTTTTAAGGAGGGGGAATCTTGCATAAGACACTTCGCATTACTTCATGGTTGCACCTTATAGCCACCAATATGCTGTGCTTTGGCATCCCGATTTGCCGACCTAGTCTTACTTTGTCGCCTCGCAGATTAAATAAACGTGTACGCATCGTCCTCAGCAGCGCAACAATTTCGCGGAACAAGCTCGTCAGCCTTCGACATAAATAACGGGAAATTAGGGGAGGGAAAGTAGGGAAACGAGGGGAAATTAGGGAAGAAGAACTAGATAAAATGAGTGAACGGGGACGGGAAGAGATGGTAAATTAGGGAAGGGAAAGTACAGTATACGAGGGAAAGTGACGGGAAATAAAGGGACGTGAGGAAATAAGGGTGTAGAGGAAGGAAAATTACGGAAAATAAAGGTTTAGAGGAAGGGTAAGCGTTAGGCGAGGAAGAAGTTGGGAAGGGAATTGGAGCTTAAAGTGTGAGAAGAAGAATGTAGGGGG
The DNA here is from genome assembly GCA_932178445.1 of Andricus quercusramuli. Taxonomy (NCBI): domain Eukaryota; kingdom Metazoa; phylum Arthropoda; class Insecta; order Hymenoptera; family Cynipidae; genus Andricus; species Andricus quercusramuli. Next base: position 14,354 of record CAKNXH010059799.1, on the reverse strand, counting down.
AGTATGGGAGGGGGAGGTTTGAACGTCTTAACAGGCGACGAGACCCTTTTTTTGTAGGGTTTTAGAACTGGGTTTATAGAAAAAAAATCAAGAGAAAAATTTTATTTAGAGTAGAATTTACCTGTCTACAGGATCGCTGTCACAGGGCTCAAAATCATACTGGATGTGTTGTTTCAAAACGGGATAATACAAGCAGCAACATTTAATGTTATACTCTCGAGTTAGCTGAAAATAAACAATAAGTCTTACCTCAATAATGCTTTCTTTCTATTTATTATACACACGAAATATTGATAACTTATAAAAATAAATTATAATTAATAATATGGGTTTTCAAACCTGTTGTGCCTGATCACGGATTTTCCCGTAACTGTTTTGAGTTGCTAAACAAGTTAAAAGCTCTGTACGGCCCATAAGCGTCAAATATTCAGCTACCTTGTCGTAAACTCCTTGCTCTAAATACTAATCACAAAAAAGATGTTTTATTTTACACGCAAGAAAAAGTTATTTTTAAAAAGTTATTCTTCAATAGAAAAAATTAAATTACCTGCATCGTATTTTGCAAATCTACTGCGAAATATCTGTTTTGATGCGCGTTTGCAGAAGCGAGACTGAGTATGTAATCATTACGAGCCCCCGTTGATTTTTCTTCTAAAGCGTCTCGTTTCGAGCTCACCTAAAATAAAGAGAAAATTCGTTAAGTTGCATCTAAATAAAACAGTGCAATCTGATAAATTAAATTAATTATTTAATTTTCACCTTCGCACTATTTTTCTGCAGTGACGTTATTGATTGGAAAAAGGATCCTTTTTTCTTCTTGAGCCTGATAAAAGTTTAATTTTTTAGTTACTTTGAATTCAAAGTTTTATGAAAAGCATATATATTCGGGTGGTCCAAATAATTTTTTTAGAATTTGTATATACTCTCACCCCCAAATTTCTTTTAGAACTTCATCCTCAGATGTCCGCTAAATTATATTAATTTTCATAAATCATATTTGGCGAACTTCCAAAATTTTTTTCGCCGCCTGGGCATTCTAATCTCACCTGTCATTTTACTTAGAAAATGTAGGTCGTGCCACTCAGTAAAAAGTTAAAAAGTCGCTCCTGTCAACCGACAGCGCAAGCGCGGCTTCGATGTTCGTCACAAGCTTGTAAACTGATATGTGGCGAGCGCGGGCCAATTGTGCGAAGCCCCCTCTCAGCGATATCCACAAAACGATCCTCTCTAGTAAACTTGTGCATGGGGAGCGCGAACCAGTCCGCGTGACTCTACCAATACCCCCACTCGCCTGCGTTTCGAGTGGTGCGCCGCCGCCGAAGCAAAACCCATAAAAGTACGGCCTGCGAGACCAAGTGACCATATCTCTCCGGGCTTTCGCCCAAGCCATATTTCTCTGGCTTCTTCACTCTAAGGCTTGCCCGAGCGAAGAACACATAAGCCCAGGACCCCGACATCCTGGATTCCACCGAATTGGCAGAATGTCTCCATTACTGTTCCTTTTGTAAATAAGTTTCTTTTTTTTTTTAATCTCTGAGTCGGCCTCAGCCCACAGGCTGACCTCATAAGCCCGCGTGAATGAAAAATTGGGTTTTGCAAGTTTTTGGCACTAATGCCTATTTTTTGCAGTTTGTTGCAGTACAAATCATTTCTAATACATAGAATATTACTTTCTACTGATAATGTAATGTTTTGTCAATATTTCAATAATTTATTATTGTTCATAGGAATTTTCTTTGGGAATAAAAGTAGAAAGTCGCGGTTTTTTTCGGAGTATGCCCTGGCGGACCGAACGAACGGAGCGGATACGCTACAGCGTATCCTTATAGTATCCACATCGTATCCTCTCCGTATCATGCAAGAAAAACTCATTAAAAAAAGAAGATGAACATTTCACTTGTTAAGATTCGGATTCTACGTGAAATTTTGCGTTAAAAGGTCACGGAGTAATTGCAATAGTTTTTCTTGCAACATTAAAAACTTTAAAAAAATATAATACTTATCGATAACGTGGGCTGAAGGCGTCTTCAAACGCATCGTCGACGGATAAAGCCTATGAACTGCTACTGAATGACGATACGTTTGAAGTCGCCTTCAGCGCACGTAATCGATAAGTATCATATTTATTAAAAGTTTCTAATGTTGCAAGAAAAACTATTGCGATTACTCTGTGACCTTTTAACTCAAAATTTCACGTAGAATCCGAATTTCAACAAGTGAAATGTTAATCTTTCTTTTTTGATGAGTTTTTCTTGCATGATACGGAGAGGATACGATGTGGATACTATAAGGATACGCTGTAGCGTATCCGCTCCGTTCGTTCGGTCCGCCAGGGTGTGTTTTTTTTATTCGAATAAATGGGGGGGGGGGGGGGTGAGAGCATCACAAATTTAAAAAAATCCATTTCGCTTTTGGACCACGCAATATAATATTATACGTACTTTTCCTCAATATCCTTTGCCTTATCACGAACATCATGAGCACTATGTTCTTCATCAAAATACAACTTCTTCGTTTTGTCCACATCTTGCACACATGTTTGCAGCTCCTTTTGTACTATCATTAATTGGTCAATGGACTGCAACAAAAATTATTTTACTTATCTGTGGGCGATTTCTGAAAAGATTACTAAATTCAAAATAGTGTCAATAACAATATTCATTTTGAAAACTAGTATCAAAATAATGTCATGTAATGTTTTGAATATTGATTCGCGGGGTTAACTGATTTTTAAATCTTATAATTTCTTTTGCAATCCTATAAATCCCTTAAATATGTTGAAATTCCTTGAAATCTCTGCAATCCCTTAAAAATCCTCAGAAAATCCTAAAATTCCCTTGAAGCTTTATTTCATTCATTTTTTGAAGTTCTCTAGAAATCCGTTGAAATCCCTTAAAATCTTTTAAATATCATTCATTTACCTAGATAACTCTGTAAAGTCCTTTGTTTTTTTTAAATCTGACGAAATTCTTTTAAAACCCTTCAAAATTTTGAAATTTTGTTAAACTCCTTGGAATTTGTTTTAAAAACTCTTAACTCTTTGAAATTCGTTGAAATTCATTAAATCCTTTGAATCTGGTGAAATTCATAGTTTTTTAAAATTTCGGGCTATAGAGATGAAAAGTTTTTTTAAAACGAAAAAGTAAAAAAAAAACCTAATTTTCAATATAGTTGAATTTTCAATCAAAGAAAAAAATTCTACCAAAATAGTGGAATTTTCAACCCAAAAATACGATTTTTCAATAAAGCCCTTGAATTTTCAACCATAAAAATTGCATTTTAACAAAATTATTAAAAAGTTGTTGCAAACACGTCCTGCAACTGTTCTAGATAAAAAAAACTTGTTCTATAACAGTTGTTATAAGAACAAACTGTTCTAGAACAAAAAGGTAAAAGTGTTCTAGAAGTTGCTATGGAATTGTTCTAGAACAAACCGATCACAGATATTCTATTACATTTGTTCCAAGTTTGTTCTAGAGCTGTGCCGTAACAGTGTTATATCGAAGTTCTAGAACCTTGTTACAAGTTTGTTCTAGAACGAATTAGTAACAAAGATTAATAACTGTTCCAGAACAATTGTCACGTAATTGTTCTAGAACTGGCCAATCACAGACGTTCTATAACATTTGGTCCAAGTTTAATCTAGAATTGTTCTGTGATAGTGTTATGTATACGTGCTAGAACTGTGTTACAAATTCGTCACATAAAATTTATAATTGAGTTCTAGAATTGTTCTAGAAATGTTACAGATCGATTGTTACGGCGTTCTAGTTCTATTACAGGTTTGTTACACAACATTTGTAATTGAGTTCTAGAATTGTTCTAGAAATGTTACAGACCGTTTGACACAGAGTTCCAGAACTGTGACAGATTCATTACATAACACTTGTGACTGAGTTCTAGAATTGTTCTAGAAATGTAACACATCATGTGTCACAGAATTCTAGAACTGTTATGGAATTGTTCTAGCGTGTGGGGGATGACAGTTACTCGTATGTTCGTAACCTGTTACTAACCTGTTCTAGAACACGTTTTTTTGTTGTTCTAGAACAGTTACATATCTGTTCTGTCACAATTTTCTACAAAATTGTTGAATTTTTCCGTGAAAGACACATTTTTTACACATCCTAGTCGAAAATTCTTGTACAGGATCCTCCGAGGTTCCTATACAGGAATTTCCAGTTGGGGTCCCTGGTGAAAGTTTCGGATAGGAATTCATTCTGAATCATTCCGAATAATTCCGAAATCTATATCCGAACCAACCCGAATCAATCCGAAAACATTTCTACTTTCGTTAGATCCAAATCGGTTAATAATAATTAATCCGACTCAACCCGGTTCAATCCGAACTTCCATTCCGAACCAATCCGAACCCAATTTTCAATCCGAATGAATCCGAGTTCGGATTGAATTGGATTCATTCGGAATGAAAATCGGTTAAGGTGAATATGAGTTCGGGTTCATTCGGATTGAAAATTTGGTTCGGACTGATTCGGGTTGAATCGGATTGAGTCGGATTAATTTTTAACTGATTTGGATCGAACGAAATTGAGAAATTTTTTCGGATTGGTTCAGATAGATTCGGATTAGTTCGGATATAGATTTCGGAATGAATTCTTATCCGAAACTTTTGCCAGGGGTACGTCATACTGTTTTCCACGGAGTGAAAGTGAAGGTAAATTAGTAGAGGGAAAGTAGGAGAGGTGAGGGAAAATGATGGAAAGAGAAGTGAGGGGATATGAGGGTAGGTGAATTAGGGAAAATTATGGGAGGGGTTTCAGGAGTTATGAGTGGCGTGAAGTAGGGTAAGTGGTGGGAGGGGAAGCAGGAGGAGTGAGGCGATATGACCGGAGGTAAAGAAGAAGAAACGATGGGAGAAGTAGTGGATATGAGAAGAGGAGAGTATGGGAATGGTTGGAGATGAAGTAGGGGGAACGGTGGGAGGGGAAGTAGGAAAAGTTAGAGTGAAGAGAGGCGTGGTAGGGGAAACAAGGCAAAATTATGAGGAGAAATGAGGAGAGGGGAAGTGAGGGTAAGAGAAATAGGGTGGTGGGAAGTAGGGTAAGTGCTGGGAAATAAGGTGAAATGAAGAGAGGGAAAGTAGGAAAAATGATGGGAGGGTAGTAGGAAAAATGATGTGAGGAAAAGTATCGGAAATGAGCCAAAGGGAAAGTAGAAGTGGGTGGATGAAGAGGTAAGGGAAGTGATAGGAAAAGTTGGATATAACTAGGGGACGGGTAGTGTTGGCTAAGGAAGTGGGAGGAATGAGGGGTGAGAAAGTAGGAGAAGGGGAGTGTTGGCTGGGGAAGTGAGGAGAGGGAGAAGTGAGGAGAGGTTGAAGTAGATATGGAAGACGTAGAGGAAATGAGAGGAAGAGAAGGTTGGAGTCTGAAGAGGGGAAGTAGGGAAGGAGGGGGCTCCAGGACAGTGTAAGGGAAATAGGGGAGAGAAGCTTGACTAATTTTTTTTCAGATACGAGTATATTGTAGAGAGAATTAAGGATGAGTGATACCTTTTTGGAAATTTGAAGCTTGTGCATCCTCAAGACCTTGGCATCGTCAGCAACTTGTTGCTGGAAAACTTCGACGGCAGCCAATCGAGCGCGTGCTAGCTTCTCATTCTCCTCCAGGACTGTTCTCCAGACGTTCCACATATTCCTAAAATTGATGTTGTTGAATGTGCTTTTCTGACTCAAGAATCTATGTAGACTGTCGGGTACTTATGGTGTAGGTATAAAAATTGGGTACTGTATGTGTGTAGCTTGATTAAGGCCTTATACCATTTTTCCTCGGCTCCATCAATCTTCAGGTCTGGGATGTTTGGTATCTTCTTATTCAGATAGGCCGAGGATATCTTCAGCAACGCCTGAAAAGACCACAAATTATTTCATTCTTCCTGTCTCAATGAGTACAGTTCCACCGAGCAAGCTTCAGCGGCGTGGCGTCACATATACGTAAGTGGCGTGGCGTCACATATACATGAGTGGCGTGGCGTCACTTATACGTGAGTGGCGTGGCGTCGCTTATACGTGAGTGGCGTGGCGTATCCAGTGGCTTAGAGGTGGAGGGGATAGATAGGTTGGAAAGAGAAGGCGGATAGCACGCTCGGACTCCTCGCTTACTCCTGTGTATCCCCTCCACCTTCAAGACGCAAGATCGGCCGCGCCACTCACGTATAAAAGGCGATGCCACGTCGCCGAAGCCTGGTCGGTGGAACTGCACTCAATTCAATCTCATGAAATTATTGTCTTCTGCTGGAAACTTACCTCCGAATAGGATTTTTCTATGCCTGCCTTTTTTATGGTGAAATTACTGAAATAATACGAAACATCTGTGCTAGAATTCAAATCGTCGATCTAACATCTAGTGATATAACAGACTTCAGAGTCCAAAATGATCTCAAAAAAGAGGAAATAGGGTGGTTTTTTTTAACGAAAATATGGGAATGAATTTACAACTAATTACTTGAACTTTCAAGCAGAAATAGAATCAAGCAGAAAAAAGAGAATCGGTTTCTATCCAAAAAGACGAATGTTCTACAAAGCTGTTTAATTTTTGCCCGAAAATGATAAAATTAACAAAATAGTTGAATTTTAAAACATATAGTTGAATTTTCAACCATGAAGATAAATTTTTTTTCTAATAGATGTATTTTCTACCAAATAGTTCAATTTTCAACCAAAAAAGATCAGTTTTAAACCAAAAATGGAATAGATCAATTTTCAGTTTAAAAAATTAATTTTTATCAATGAGAAAAATAAATTTTCAACTAGTTGAATTCAACCAAAAATAAAAACGAATTTTCTACAAAATACAAGAAATTTCAAAGAAGAAGTTGAATTTTCAACCGAAAACGGCCAGCTTTAAGCAATGTTTAACGTTTTAACCAAAAAGATGAATTTTCTGCGAGAAAATTAGCTTTCTACCAAAAAATACAAATTTTTAACCCGAAAATAGGAATTTTCAACAAAAAAAAGTCAATTATCAACTAAGTAGCTTAATCTTCTACAAAATTGTCGAATTTTTAAGAGAAAAAGACAAGAAAAATGTGAATTTATATAGAAAAAGTTCATTTACAACCAAATAGTTGAATTTTCTACCAAAATGATTTAATTTTCTACCAAATTGTTAATTTTCAAGCCAAAGAAAACCAAATTTTATAAAAAAAACAGTTAAATTTTCAACCCGAAAATATGAATTTTTAACAAAAAAGTTTAATTTTTAATCCAAAAAAATTAATTTTATATAAAAAAATTTAAATTTCCAACCCGAAAATATAAATTTTCAACAAAAACTTTAATTTCTAACGAAATAGTTCAATTTTTAAGCCAGAAAGATAAATTTCATATTCAAAAAACTTGAATTATCAACCCAAAAATGTGAATTATTACCCCAAAAATATGAATTTCCAATAAAAAAGTTTAATTTTGTATAAAAAGATTTCAACCCGAAAATATGAATTTTCAAACAAAAATGCAATTTCCAGCGAAATATTTTAATTTTTAAGTCAGAAAGATGAATTTTATACTTGAAAAATTCAAAATTTCCACGGGAAAATATTAATTTACATGGAAGAATTTAATTCACAACGAAATAGTTGTTATGTATTTTGTTAAAAGTTTTTTTGTTTGTAAACAAATTAATTTCTTTGTTGAAAATTTATCTTTCTCCTTAAAAAATAATCTTCTTGGTTAAAAATGTACCGGTTTTATCGAAAATTTCACTATTTAGTTGAAAATTTATTTTTTTATTAAAAATTTAACTAGTTTTTTTAAATTTCACTATTTTGTTGAAATATTAGGAATTTTATTAAAAGTTGTCTTTTTTGCGTAGAAAATTAATTTTTTTAAATAAAAACTTTAACTAATTTGTAGAAAATTTATGTACTTTGTTAAAATTTTGATTTTTTGTGTAGATAATTCATATTTTTTTTTGAAAATTCACTTTTTTGGTAGAAGATTCATAATCTTATTTCAAAATTCAACTATCTGGTTGAAAAGAAAGAAAACAAGAATAAATTTGATCATGAAACAAAATTTTGTAGCACAAAATTAATTAACAATATTGAACAATTCTTGTTTTTTCGTACAAAATTAATCTTCTTGGTTGAAAATGTACCTTTTTGGTCGAAAATTGAACTATTTGGCTGAAAATTCATTTTTTTAGTTAAAATTATAACTATTTTGTTAATAATTTATGTATTTTGTGAAAGGTTTGATTTTTCGGGTGGAAAATTAATCTTTTTGGTTGAAAATTCGTTTTTTGTATAAATTTAATACTCTTGGTTCAAAATTCATCCGTCTGGTTCTAAATTTAACTATTTGAATGGAAATTTATTTCATCTGGGTGAAAATTATTTTTTGAACTTAAAATTTAGCTATTCTTTTTTAAGTTGGAAATTTATTTTTTTAAATAAAAATTAATACAAAATTCAGGTATTTTTTTGAAAATTCATTTTGCTGGTTGAATAACCATTTCATTTTTGCTTTTCATTAGTCTGTTAAAAGTTTGATTTTTCGTGTAGAAAATTCATTTTTTGGTGGAAATTCAACTATTTGGTTGAAAACAAAGAAAAAAAAGAATAAATTTTATCATACATAAAACAAAATAAAGTAAAGTAAAATAAAGTAAAATAAATTAAAACAAAGTAAAGTAAAGTAAAATAAAACAAAATAAAGCAAAGTAAAATAAAATAAAGTAAAATAATATAAAGTAAAGTAAAACAAAGTAAAATAAAGTAAAATAAAACGAAGTAAAATAAAGTAAAGTAAAATAAAGTGAAACAAAGTTTAGTAAAAAAAGAAAAGTAAAATTACGTATAGCATTAAAAAATAAAGTAAAATAAAACAAAATAAAATGTTTTATACTTTATTTATATAGTAATTTTGTTATTAGACAATAGTTATGAGAAAAGAAGTGTCACAAATGTAACTATTTGTTTGAAGAAATCATTTTTTGAAATAAAAATCAAACTATTTTATTGAACATTTATTTAGTGTGTTAAAAGTTTGATTTTTCGTGTAGCAAATTCATCTTTTTGTTGAATATTCAACTATTTGTTTGAAAAAAAGAATAAATTTCATCATAAATAAAATAAGATAATGTAAAGTAAAATAAAACAAAATAAAGCAAAGTAAAATAAATTAAAGTAAAACAATTTTAAACAAAGTAAAATAATGTAAAGTAAAATCAAGTAGTGTTAATAAATAAAGTAAAATAAAAGAAAATGAAATAGAATAAAATGTTTTATACTTTATTTATATAGTAATTTTGTTACTATACAATTTTTAACCAAAAAGATGAACTTGCAACAACAACAAAATCAATTTTCAACGTTAGGAAATTCAACTATTTGGTTGAAAACAAAGATAACATGAATAAATTTTATCACAAATAAAATGAAATAAAGTAAAATAAAATCAAACAAAATAAAATAGAACAAAGTAAAGCAAAGTAAAATAAAGTAAAGCGAAGTAAAGCAAAATAAACTAAAGTAAAATAAAACTAAGTAAAATAAAATGAAGTAAAGTGAAGTAAAATAAAGTAAAATAAAGTAAAGTAAAATAAAGTAAAACAAATCAAAGTAAAATAAAGTAAAGTAACATTAAGTAAAGTGTTTAAAAATAAAATAAAATAAAAGAAAATGAAATAGAATAAAATGTTTTATACTTTATTTATATAGTAATTTTGTTACTATACAATTTTTAACCAAAATGATGAACTTGCAACAACAACAAAATGAATTTTCAACGTTCAAAAATTCAACTATTTGGTTGAAAACAAAGATAACAAGAATACATTTTATCACAAATAAAATGAAATAAAATAAAGTAAAATAAACCAAAATGAAATAAAGTAAAATAAAATAAAACAAAATAAAATAGAACAAAGTAAAACAAAGTAAAATAAAGTAAAGCGAAGTAAAGCAAAATAAAGTAAAGTAAAACAAATCAAAGTAAAATAAAATGAAGTAAAATGAATTAAAGTAAAATAAAGTAAAATAAAGTAAAACCATTCAAAGTAAAATAAAGTAAAGTTGAATAAATCAAAGTAAAATGAAGTAAAACAAAGTAAAGTAAAATAAAGTAAAGTAAAATAAAGTATAGTGAAATAAAGTAAAACAAATCAAAGTAAAATGAAGTAAAGTCAAATAAAGTAAAGTAAAATAAAGTGAAACAAATCAAAGTAAAATAAAGTAAAACAAATTAAAGTAGAATAAAGTAAAACAAAGTGAAATAAAGTAAAATAAAATGAAGTAAAGTCAAATAAAGTAAAACAAAATAAAGTAAAATAAAATGAAGTAAAGTATTAAAAAATAAAGTAAAATTAAAGAAAAGAAAATAGTCTTTCGAAGCAGCGCATCGTGTGTAACGCGCAATGCACTTGGTCGTTCGATGGTTCGATCCCACCCCCACCCCCGATACCAACGCCCCTGCCCTTGTGCCGGAAGTCAGTCTATTTCGTATACGTAACTTTTTCATTTCCCTACGTAAATCCTAAATTCAATTTCTCTTCTATAAGCCAATTTTCTATTGCATAGTAATTTTAATTTTACGTAATTATGTAAATTTTAATTAATTAAAAATAATACTGATGTTAATTTTTTTTAAGAAGCTTTATATCATACCTTAAATCGATCCGGATTGATAGTATTTAAAAAAAAATAGGTCACTTTTTACTAACTCCTCTAATTTTTATTTTATTTTAACCGAAATATTACGTAATGTTATTTTTATTGATCTTTGACACACCCTTCCATCCTATTTTAAATACGAAATTTAAATGTAATTTTATATAACCGTCAATCGAATAATGAATTAAAAAAAGCTCTTACAATTATTTCACCTATTCTATTTAAAGTTGAAAATTTATCTTTTTTAATAAAAAATTCATTTTTTTTATTTTTTTAAATAAAAAATGCATTTTTTTATTATTTTAAATACAAAATTCATTTTTGTTGGTTACAAATCATTTTTACCTTTTAGTCCTTAGATTTTTTTGATTCGAAAATACTGATATAATTTAAAGATTAACTTAGACAGCAGATTAACTTAATTGATTAGGGGTCGTTCATAAAATTTTTTTCCGTTTTTAAAAAATTCTTGTTTTTACCCTTTTTAAATTTTTTTTATTTTTCCTCTGTTTTCAAGAAACTTGACCTTTTTCTCTATTTTCGCTTAAATTTTAACTGAATTAATAGAACACAGTAAGAAAATCCAACTATTCTTGGTTAAAAGTTAAATTTTTGGTTGAAAAGTCTACCTTTATATTTTTGCTTCGGAATCCATTTTTTCATTTAAAAATTCTACCACTTCGTTGAAAATTTAATTAATAAATTGAAAATGCAACAATTTTTTTAAAAAGTCATCTTTATTGGTCAAAAATTCAACTACTTAGTTGAAAGTTGAACCAGTTTGTTAAAAATTAATTTTTTTGTTTGAAAATTCATCTCTTTGGTTGAAAATGTAACTACTTTGTTGAAAATTCGTTTCATTATTTATTAAAAATTAATTTTTTAACTGAAGATTTAAATATTCCATTTCTTGTTAAAAATTTCTTTTTTTGTTGAAAATTGATGTATTTTGTTGTTAATTAGCCTTTTCATGTAGAAAATAATCTTGTTGATCAAACAATTAACTTTTTGTTTGAAAATTCCACCCT
>CAKNXH010059797.1:16031-59731 GCA_932178445.1 Andricus quercusramuli | reverse complement strand
GTGGGGGGGGGGTACACACAATAATGTCACTTTTAAATATACTTTTGATGGGATGGGATGGGATGGGATGGGATGGGATGGGATGGGATGGGATGGGATGGGATGGGATGGGATGGGATGGGATGGGAAAGGAACAGCCAAGTAAAGGAAAGGATTAAGAAAAGAGTGGAAGGGGAAGGAAAGGAGAGGAAAGGAAAGGAAAGGAAGGGAAAGGAAAAGAAAGGAAAGGACAGGGAAGGAAAGGAAAGGAAAGGAAGGGGAAGGTAAGGATTAGGAATGGGAAGGGAAAGGAATAGGAAAGGAGTGGATAGGAGCGGGGGAAAGGAAGGAATGAGGAAGGAAGGGGGGAAAGGAATAAAAAGGAAAAAGAAAAGGAAAGGGAAGGAAAGGAAAGGAAAAGAAAGGTAAGGAAAGGAAAGGAAAAGGAATAGGGAAGGGGAAGGAAGGGAAAGGACACAGGAAAAAAGAGTGTTTCGCACCTCAATGTCGCTACGCGCAAACACACAAAAAAATTCGTCACATCGCTCAACCACCACATTTTTCGTGAAAAGGATGGGAAAGGTGGGGAAAGGAAAGGAGAAGGAGGAAAATAGGGAAGGGAAGGGATGGGATGGGAAGGGAAGAGAATGGAAGGGAGCCAGCCGCCTTTTTTTGTGTGCGTGTGTGCGAGTAGGTGTCTCTTCCTAGATACTAATTTTAAATTATCCGTTTATTTATCCATTTATCTAGTTATTCATTTGTTTATTTATTCATCTAATTATTACTATATATAGCTGTAAGGTGAGAGAGAGAAAAAATATGTAATTGTGTAAGTGGGAGATATATGTGTGTGGGTGAGCGTGTGTATGTATATACATTCGGTTATATATACCATTATATATACCATTCGGTATATACCATTCGGTTTCGGTTTCGATTCCCTTGGAATAGAACCGAAGGGCTTATGACAAAGCCACCGAACGCGTCCTCGGGTTGCGGATAGAGGGTCCCCGTACCAAGGGTTTCTGCTGAATATGGTTACAATAATTAATAAGCAGTCGCGGACAATTGTCCAGGGATGGTCCCGAAGGAATGACCCCTGAGCGAAAGTGTGAGAACCGTGCCGAAAGCTGCATAGCACCTGGGTGAGGTGTCTTTAACGGTGACTCTGGGATACCGGGCGACGTCTCAGAGTATCAGCCTTATCCTTGCACGCGGGGCTCTACAAGGATTGACAAACCCTTTCCCTAGCTGCTCGTGGGAACAACAATGAAACCAACAAACCACCAAAATGTTGTATATGCGGTTCAAAACGATCCAACGCGCAGAGCACCCGAAAATGGATCGGCAAACAATGCCGATCATCCTAGAGTTCGGGGTGCTGAAAATAATTTAGATGGAAACACGACGACGAACCGGCGAAACGCCCACATTCAGTGGACGGATCAACTTAAGAATTACGTGCTTGACTGCTACGATACCAGTATTATCCCTGTTCGCGGAGGCTTTATGGCGCGTATGCATACTCTGTGGTGCCAGAAACACCCAGAGCTTCAATACGTTTCGCATCAGTCTTTGCGAAATCAAGCCGACTACCTCCGGAAAAATGGATATGTACGCGGAGAGCTTCCTCAACCGCTGCTTGAACAAGCTGCAGACGAAGATGAAACGACATTGAGACCAACCGCAGAAAGCAGGCACCTTCTGGAAGATGATCGCAATTTCAGTACAAGGAGGAACATCAACATGCAAGTTCCTCTTAAGCCCCACGATCTGGCTGAAATGGATGCCTCCATTCGTGGAGATATCTCGCAAGAGTCCGACCTCTGGACCATCAATTGCTCAGTTTATGGTGCTGCGAGAGCTTTGGCTGATTCAAATCGAAGGCTGAAACCGACGATGGATCAGAAGACCAGAAGACGCTTCCATCAACTGAACAAGAAAATTGGATGGGCAAGACAGAATGCGTCCCGTGTTCAATGTGTGATTGACTACATAACATCTGGTAGACCGTTCATGGAAAGGGTTCGAAAGTTCGCTCAAGAACTAAGGACCTTGAATCACACACTGAACAAGTCAAAGCTGCTGACAATCAAGCAGCATATTGTTGACAAAATAAGGCTGTTATCTGACGCAAGGAGGAGGATACAGAAGAGGGAGAGATGGAACAGGGAGAATCAACATTTTCTTGCTGACCCATCACGCCTCTTCAGTGATCCCCCTGTTTTTGTAAAAAATCCACCCAAGCCCAAGGAGGTAGAGACTTTTTGGAGAGAGATGTACAAGATCCCGAAAACACTAGAGTTGAAAGAAGATACTGACAATATCATCCGCTTCAAGGAGATTTGCGACAGCCTCATAAAATCTGAGGAGGAGTGCCCATCAGTCACTGCCGAAGAGGTGAAAAAAGCACTTAGAGGCACGAAGAACTTTTCCGGTGCTGGACCAGATTGTATCAAGAACTTTTGGTGGAAGAAGTTTACTTCTACACACCAACATTTGGCCCGCATATTCACCTCATATTTAAAGTCGGAGATGCCCATTCCGCAGTGGCTAGTGTTAGGACGCACTATACTCCTACCGAAAAAAGGCGACTTGTCCAAACCAGAGAATTACAGGCCAATAACTTGTTTGAACACACTGTATAAGATTTTTACAGCTATCCTAAACAACAGGATTGTTCGACGAATTGAGCCTGTATGGCGAGAGATGTACGAACAACGTGGCTCGAAAAAAGGTGTAGCAGGCTGTCGAGAGAACCTGCTGATTGACAGGTGTGTCTGTAAAGACGCTACAGTCCATCAGCGCGTCCTGTCAATGGCCTGGATTGACTACCGGAAAGCTTTTGATTCAACCTCTCATAGACTTATCATCTGTCTGTTGGAAAGCTTGAAGGTACATCCACACATAGTGAGATGCATAGAGAGATTGATGCCTCTTTGGAAAACTAGATTTACCATCTCATCTAGGAATTATCGTCTGACGACGAACAACGTCACCTTCCAGAGGGGCGTCTTTCAAGGGGATAGTATGAGCCCTTTGCTTTTTTGCATCACACTTTTGCCTCTATCTCTTGTACTACGAAATTCTCCTGGATACCTCTGTGGCGACACTAATCAGCGTGAGCATAAGGTAACTCATGTATTTTATATGGATGACCTGAAGATCTATGCCGCTGGTAAAACCAAACTTCAAAGTGCTATAAATATCGTCAAGAACTACACAGGAGAGATTGGGATGGACTTTGGTTTGGACAAGTGTGCCAAAATTCATTTGAAGAAAGGAAAGATTACTGGCGTTTCCAAGGATCCTGAGCTTGTAGATATAAGTGTTATTAGACATCTTAACACTGGAGAGACCTATACATACCTGGGCGTGCCTCAAAGCCGCATTCAGGACGTAACATCAGTGAAGGAGTCTCTCCGAAGCAGATACAAGCATCTTCTTAGACAGATTTGGTCTTCCAATCTGTCGGCGTTGAACAAGGTATCTGCGACTAACATGCTTGCCGTCCCGGTTCTACTCTACTCGTTTGGGGTGGTTCGATGGACGAAGAACGAGCTTAAGGCCCTGGATGTCACCACGCGTAAGATCATGCATATGCATAAAAGCTTGCATATCAATTCGTCAGTTCCACGATTATACATTTCACGCCTTCAAGGCGGACGCGGACTTCTGAATCTCCAATGTCTTCATAACCGAATTGTTTTAAGTACAGCTTACATAGTTGCGAATGGCAGAGATCCTCTCCTAAAGATGGTCAGAAACCACGAGATGATTGGCGAAGGAGCGTTCCTTTACAAAGCCGCGGAGCAAGCTGCCGAGGCCCTTGGCCTGAATTTCAACATCAGAAGTGAGGAAAGTGCATTACTCCATCTAGATGCTTCACGTCTAAAAGCCGAAGTAAAGAAAGCAGAGGTTAGAAAATTTCACCAAGAGCTACTCGACAAGCATATGCACGGAAACTTTCACAGAAATGTAGAAAAACAGTCCTTGTCAAAGGAGCAAACTTTTGCTTTCCTCAAATCATCAGGGCTCAATTCAGGTACAGAGGGCTTCATTTTCGCATACCAGGACGGTGTAATCTCCACCTTAGCATACCGCGCCCGCATTTTATGTCAAGAAGTTCCCAGTGATAGGTGCAGAGCGTGTCATGCACACGCTGAGTACCTAGAACACATACTATCGGGGTGTCCGACCCACGCAGGAACAACGTATATCTATAGACATAGTGCGCCCCTAAGAGTACTTTATTACCACCTTTGTCGCTCTTACGGTGTTGGTCGCGACACTGCCCTGCCGAACGCTCCAAGGGATATAGAGTCAATTGTCCGAAACGAGAAGTGCCAGATTTTCTGGAACTACGATTTTCGGGCAGCAGTCTCCGTTTGGCACTCAAGGCCTGACATTGTTCTCCAAGACTTCGAGAGACGAACGATATTCGTGATCGAATTCTCGGCTCCGTCCGAATACAACATCACTGCAAAGGAGAAAGAAAAAGAGGAGAGGTATCAAGACCTTAAAAGAGAGCTGCAACGACTGTACCCAAAATATTCGGTACGAGTAATTGTCCTTGTGATAGGTGCTCTCGGAGGTGCTGAATTATCACTGGTTCGTAACCTTAAAGCCATACCCGCGTGCCAAAAATATGTCAAGGCACTTGCGAGATGGATGCAGAAAGCTGTCATCCGTGGGTCGCTTCGTGTCCTCAAGACACACGAGGGTTTCGCCGGCCTGTCGTTGTGATTTCGTCGTTCCCTGTGACCACCCATCTCACGGATGTGAGACGTGGTCATAGGTGTATTTTACCGCGGTTCTACTGAGGGCTATTGGCATTTTCTTTTTAGATGGCAGTTGCTCTTAGTGGTACCCTGCGGTGGTTGTTTAACTTTTTTTTAAATTATATATAAGGAAATAGTAGGAATAAGAGAAACAGAACCATGTATAGTGTGTGAAAATCCATTTTCTTTTGTTAAAGCCTGAAGATGGTCCAAATACAGGACCGAAACGTCGCCATGAAATATTAAAATGAAATAAATCATTATATATGCGAAATTCTGACCGAATAATGAGGCCTACAATTTTTTCCTGTCCAATACTTGGAATATCAATTAAACGGTCGCAAATATTACCAACACATCACACATCACACATCACATCACATCACATCACACATCACACATCACACATCACACATCACACATCACACATCACATCACACATCACATCACATCACATCACATATCATATCACATCATATGTCATATCACATCATATATCATATCACATCATATATCATATATCATACCATATATCATATATCATATCATATATCATATCATATACCATATACCATATACCATATATCATATCATATAGTATATCAGATATCATATATCATATCATATACCATATACCATACATCATATCATATAGTATATCAGATATCATATATCATATCATATATCATATATAATATTTCAGATATCATATTTCATATCATATATCATATCATATAATATATCAGATATCAGATATCATATATCATATATCATATCATATATCAGATCACATATCATATCATATATCATATCATATATCATATATAATATCATATAATATATCATATATAATATCATATATCATATCATAGAATATCATATCATATCATCTCATATCATTTTAGTTTTCATTGTGTTTTACTTCGTGTAACAGAGTGAGGTTAGAAAACGAGGATCAATGTAAGTCGTATTTTCCATACGTCTCGTTGCATTGCTCCTTTGCCTACTTTACAACTTCTAGGTGTGTAAAGTAGCTTTTTTTACAAACTCTAGAGGTGTAAAGTGAGAAGCTCAGAAATCGGCAACTTTCCAGAGTCTACGGAGGTACGGAAAATCGAACTTTCCGCAGACGTGCTGTGAAATAATAATTTATTTATATTCACTTTAGCACATTGCAAACTGTATTCATAGTGCACGCATGTATGCAAGGCAGAGTTCCGTCACGGAGTGATTGTACGCATGCTGACATTGGCGACGCATTGTGCACGCACTAAAGTCGCATTCACAAAATGATCTTAGATGTGGTGCATTCTTGCAAGCATTTCGTGCGTGCACGAATTGTTATCTGGGAGACAGATACCGTCCTGAAGGAAAGCATTATAGATATGCAATAGAATATGAAAGATAATTGGAAGGGCAAGCTCAATCATTTTTATTGATATTCCATCGGTTCCAATGGCATTTGATTTGATTTCAAGTGTTTTTTCCAAAAGTATTTCAGGTGTGATGTCATCGAAAAAGAAGTCAGAGTCATTAAATGTTGAATTAAAAGGGGTAATGGAAGATGATGATAATTCTGAAAGTGGGAATGTAAAAAAAGTCTTCAAAAGGTCATCAGGCGGAAAATTACTATCTATAGATTCATGCTCGAACGGAATTAGGTGTAAATGTCTAAGGTGATGCCAAATGTCCTCTTTTTTGTCTCTATGTGCAATCTCGTTATAATTGTATTGCTTGAACGCATCTCTAATCTTAGTTTGAACTAGGTTCCTTAGTTTACGAAATTGAGCTTGTATTATACTGCTTTTCGTTCTTTTTGCAAGTCGGCACTTGCAATCACGTTCCCTTATCAGATTTTTAATTTCGGATGTGATCCAGGGTGCAGCTTTATTAAAGTTTTAAGGAACGTGTAGCGGAAAAAATGTATTGAATGCGGAAACTAGGTAATCAGTCAGAGCGTCGATTTTAATATTTATATCTATATCTAGTAAAATATTTTCCTAATCATACGTCATTAGATGTTCGTGGAATGTATATGTTCATCAATTTTAGAGAGATTCCGCACCAGTCTTTGGGTTAGTTTTGAATTATGTATGCTGAGTAGAATCATGAGGTAAAATCGAGAGTCCCGAAGAGTGCACCAAAGAGCTTAGATACTTAGAATGATTCGAATTGAGACTTAGGTTAGTGTTAAAATCTCTAGTAAGGATAAAGTTATTAAAGCTAGGAATAAATGAAAAAATTACCGATTGAAGCTCTTTGCCATAGGAGGCATTGAGTGGTTTATAAACTACTCCCACTAAAACACTTATTAGAAGTTGACTTAACTTCAACAAAGAGAAATTCGATCGTGGAGTAAGTACCTACTGAAGTCACACCAACCGCAGACCCATTCAGACTATTACGCAGAAAAAGACAAACTATACCATCCCTTCTCTTGTCTCTGTCTCTGCGAAAAAGCGAAATGTTGTCAATTGCAACGAGGCTAGAGAATATATTGGGAGCTAACCAGGACTCAGAAACAGCTGTTATATGGTAGGAACGTGTACTGAAAAAATGTTTGAATTCTAGAAAATATGCCAATAGAGACTGGGCGTTCACACGAAAAATGCTTGAGGTATCCATGGATATATTAAGAGAAAGATTTTACAGAAAAACAATTCAAAAATGGGAAACTCACGCAGCACACGTAAAAATTGACTGAGACAAAAAACCATTATCAACACAACCCAAACTAAGTGAGCACTATTCCAATTAGATTATCGGCAATGAATACAAGTAAAAAAGATACTAAAGGAATAATAAACAATGTCGAAAACAGTGTCGTCTATAATTGATTCACTACAGTTACGGTATGACTGATTAACTGAAGTTACGGTATTTTTATTGTTAAAATTAGTAAGCTTCTGAAAATAACTGATTCATCAATTAAAATTTAGTGTACTGAATCAATCAGTAAAACCTCTACTAATTCAAATTAAAAGAGTATCTTCACACTGTACAATAACTAACTATCCTTTCTCTTCCTTTCAAAAGATACTTCACTCCCCGGAAGAAAAAAAGAAAAGAGCTTTTTCAGGTTCAGTACAACCTTGTTCCCAAATAGCACCTCATTAATAATAAGAAAATTCACGCTTAATAGATAATCCTGTCAATTTCAATACCCTAAGCGATACCCTATATTATACTACTGCGTAGATTCACATGATCTCGATTTAGTTAAACACAGTTAATTCCAACCAAAGTAAAAAAAATTGATATTAAATTTAACTGTACCAACATACCTTTAATGCTATACCGGTGAAAGTTTGTTCCATGGCCCTCGCACCCAATAGGGGTTTAATATAGTAAGATTCTTTTTTTGCCATCTTTTATATAATGCTATCGGTACACTTGCACTAAAGCGATCAAATGCTAGTTCGGGGTTTGTTTTCGGACTGATCTGGTCCGCACTATGTTTATGGTGTCAACCAGTTTATAACAGATTTTATGGTACGATCCTACCTGAGGATTTCCGACAAAATTTAAACACATAAGGTCCTGCATTTCAAGTGCTATTTTTCATTTAAATGAAAGTCTGAAGCTTTACTATATTCTATATCATCCCATCAGGTATATTTCCAATGAAATTTTTAATTCATGGTGAATCAATTATTAATTTTGTTTCATACGTTCAATATAACTATCTATGATAATCAAAACAAAGAGCTCGTGGCTGCCAAGATGGCCTAGCCTGCCGGTGCTCGCTTTCTTCGAGTGCACTTGATCTTGTTGGACTCGTTCTCTATTTTCCCTGACCTACAGAAACTCTTTTCAAGTTTTAAAATCGTAAAATCGACTTTTCTTAGAAAATGAGTGTACCCTCTCTCTATATAATTTCCTATTCTATAAGCCTTAGTCAGACTAGTAAATTTTCTTTCTCTAATTCAAAGTAAAAATATTTTGAAATTATTCTTAAGAGTTTTTTTGTTTCCTATTTTTTATTATTTGCATTATTAAATCATTTCATAATTTAATATGCCTAATTTAGTTCAATGCTTATATCCTATCTCTCAACCCTATTTAAATTCGATTTCCTTATTCTGAGATTTTCCACATTTATTTCATAACTATAATTCTGATAGATAAAATAATTATATTAATAATAATAGTAAAGAGCCTCATCTAAGAGCCTCGGTGGCTTAGTTGGTTAGACGCTTGAACTTGACCTTAGAGATCCGGGGTTCGATCCCTGAGCCGGTATCTCTTGAAATTTTCTATTGTAACGTTTCGTCCTACCCTACCTGCATATTGTCCCGCCGGACGCTTCAGTCTTACCAGGGTTGAGGATTTGGGACAGGCTTTATGAGTGACAAAACGGCGGTTTAAAGAAAATAATGATCACTGTATTCTTCCTATATGCTACATCTCTAATTAAACCTAATTGTGAGTGTTGTGTGGGCGTGTGCGTGTGGTGGCGTGTATATGTGTGATCGCTTCGACATTATTAAGTGTAGGTGTGGTATTTCTCGCGGCTAACAATACTGGACGGTGTGACTTGTGGAGTGTATCTTATCCTAGGTACGCAAGAGAGCTGGTTTGGGGTGCGCGTCCCGGAGGACGTTGACGACTTGCGGACCGAAGTGGAGGTCGGAGAATTATCCCTGCGGCGTACTCTGAAATTAGACGGGAGGATACTGTATAATCGCGTAACTTGGCGGCCGGGGTCGCTGCGGACCAGGACTCCCTCTCCGCGGTCGGTTCAGGTCAGGTTCGGGAGGAAAGGGTGGCCTGGCCTCGGTTGCTCAGGCGCGGGCCTTCGTCCGGAGATTTGTACGACGGGTAGGGGTGTTTGCCGCGGGTAGACCGGTCAGGGTTACCTGATGCCGACGTACCCTGACCTCTCTGGGTGACCACAGGCGCGCCTGTCGACCACCGAGTGAGTCGGTCTCGGGAGCGGGAGGTGCAGGTGCTTTTCCGCGGGTAGGCCGGTCAGGGGTACCTGATGCCGACGTACCCTGGCCTCTCTGGGTGGCCACAGGAGCGCCTGTCGACCACCGAGTGAGTCGGTCTCGAGGAACGGGAGGTGCAGGGGAGTTACCGCGGGTAGGCTGGTCAGGGTTACCTGACGCCGACATACCCTGGCCTCTCTGGGTGACCACAGGAGCGCCTGTCGACCACCGAGCGAGTCGGCTCCTGGGAGCAAGAGGGATCGCACTAGGAGGCGGAGGAGGTGGCCTGGTCGTCTACTGGGAGAGTATGGCGACAATAGGAGTTGCACTGGGTGAGAGCTCCCCGTTGGTTCTCGGTTCACCGCACCCGGCGAACTGCCGTTTCTGGGTCGCGGAGGTTAGGTATAAAGCCCGTCCCCGTGCGACGCGCCGGCGTACTGGATGATGGTGAGTGGAAGGGAGCGCGGCTTGGTTGCTTGGTGTGTGCACGGACCCGCGTATTATGTGACGGTGCGTTACACTATGTAACTTTACCGAGGTTTTGGTGGTTCGGATCCCACCTTAAAATGTAGGTCCCCCATCCATGCACTTGACTGCAACCCAGTTCGTGAATGATGGGGTGAAAACCAGGCTTTGCCCAATATGTCAAAGCACGCGCTCTTATCAGATCACATGATTTTTTTTTTTTTTTTATACCATTAAGCCGTTTCCCTTTCGGCGAGCCTCTAGGGGTAGGCGTGACACTACCCGCTTCGGGTAGTGTTTCTAGGTGGATAGTTTCTTGTAGTAAATAACTACAAGTGTGGGCTCACCACACCCACGACCGCCAACAGCAACGCAGTAGTTATTATAATTTATATTTATATTATAATTTATAATAATAATTGCATTATAATAATGTGTCCGTGACTGATAATATATACCGGGACAGCCCCGTGCATACTATTCAAGAAATGAAAAAAATTCCAAACAAAAATACCTTCGACATATTGGGCTGTAACCATCTTAAGCCTGAGACATTAATTACATATAATAACCCAAAATATACAATTATATTGGTTTTTTTTTCACTTTTCAGAATTCTCTTATGCGAAATTCTCATTAAAACTATGGTTATAATCAAATATTATATATTCTTAATTTAATGATCTACAATGTTTAATTTTCTTTAGGATTAAATTTTGTTCTTTTTCAAGATTTTATAAATTTATTCCTTCGAATGATAACTTTATTTTTTGATTTTTCAAAATCTTCGAAACTTTCCTGTAAGTAATTTTCCAATCTTAGTTGATAATTTTTCAAACTTTTTTCATTTATATTTGGTTTACTATTTTCCTTTATCATTAGATTTTAAATTCCCTTAATTTGTAAATCTACAATAATTTAAATTTTGATAGAACATATTCGTATGCTATTTTATTTTTATCCTAATTTAAACAAAATTTCCAAAAATGTCTACATAAGCCTCTAATATGTATAGGAAGGGGACTTATTTATATATTATTACCCTTCCCCCCTTTGAAATCTCTACTCCGGATAGATATAAATTTTATTTACATTTAAAAAATCTTTCTTTTTAATGAATATTTATTTATAATAGCAGAGGCTCTTATTTTTTAATTAAGTATATTTTTATTCATTATTTTTTTTAAATAATTTCCAAACTTGTTTTACTTAATATTTGTATATGTATTTACCTAATATATTTTCCAATGGTTTTATTTTCTGTGTTCTTATTATTATGAATATTTTTCGGGGCTCATAACGCAAAAATGCATGTTTTATGCGATCCATATGGACAATAGATGTGGTCCCGTCGCGTTTCAAGATCTCGATGTTGTAATCACTAATTATTCTCGTAATTGTATAGGGCCCCTCACAATGGTCTCCTAATTCATTAATTCTTGTTTCAATCAACAAGTAAATAAACTCTCCTTCCTTAAAATTCATTTAATTGATTTTACGATCATAATATTTTTTACACCATTTCTTTGCAGCTTCTTATGGAAAATGGACCATTGACTTAGTCGCGATTAATTGATTCAAAATATCATCCACTAATTTTACGAAAGTCAACTTGACCTTCTCCTCAGCGAATTCGGAAGGAAATACTGCTTTCCTGCCGAATACGACTTCACGAGGTGTGACATCTGTAGATTCATGAACTGATGTATTAAATGAAAACATTGCATAAGGAAACCATAGGTCCCAATTTGATTCCTTGCAATAATGATGAAGATTCTCTACAAAAGTATATTGACTTCACTCTAACGCTCCTAAGGATTTAGGATGGTAAGCTGATGATTTATATTGTTTTATATTGAATTATTCTGCGAACCCAGCCATTATTTCACTCATAAACTGAGGTCCCTGATCAGTTTGAATAAACTCGGGACACCCAAATCGACAAATAGAATGATCGGCAAATAAAGCTGCTATTGCAGGAGCGTCAATATTAGTTAAAGTGATGGCAATTTGTTATTTCTCAAAAACTCTCGGGAGTGTATCTGTTATACACATTGGCAATTTAGTTTTTACTCGTACTAACTTTTTCTTCTGGCAAGAACCGCACGTTTTTACGTAATTTTGAACGCACTCTTTTACACCTTTCCAGTACAATCTTTCACTAACCCGTTCTAACGTTTTGAATACACCTTTATGACCTCCCACTGCGGAGTCATGGCATTCTTCAATAACATGAAGTCTTTGCTTTTCGGGCGGGATCGTCACTTCTCCAGTACACACTGTAATGGTATAATCCCCCTTTTCAAAGTAAGTTCTGAACATTAACTCTACCGTATTACAAGCTAACCTATCAAAATGGTTACCTTTTCGCGAAATACTAAAACTCTTTACTTCATGCTCAGTTACTACATCTTTTAAAGTTGTTATTGCAGACTCAATATCAACTGCATATATTCTATCATCGAATTTTTCTTCAACATATAAATTAAAGACAAATTTTTTTTTTGTAATTCAATGAAACAACATGTCATACTTGAACCTCTCTACTTTCAAGACATGATTACAACTCATAAGGTTCACCAGGGGATCATCTCTCATACACAACCTATCCCTGAAAACTCTAAATAACGGGGTGCGAAGATTCCTGCCTGACACAGCACTCTGCCCCTGGACGAGTATTGAAACAGCGACACCAGGTTCATCCCTCTCATCCCCCTCAGTTACCTTGATAACATTAAAATCGCCAACCATGGCTTCTCGGAAATACTCATCAACTAATTGATCATCATCATTGTCGTTACCATTTCGATCTGGGGTAGCCTTTACCTTCATTGACCCGCGTGCGCACTTCCTAAGGTCCCTTTTACCAAGTGATCCAACTAAGACATTCCCCGATTGAGTCCCAGACTTATCGACTCGCAAGAGCCCTCTTGAATTTCCCTTGGCCTGGCGAGTCCCCAAAACTGGCACTTTCCTTATCCACAGGAAAATTTCTTGGTAAGTTCCTTTTCGATGTACCTTGGTAGCCCGCTTTCCCAAGATTCTTTTCAACCTCGCCGACTTTCTCACTAATGCCCGAGTCTCTCGTGGAATAAATACCACCTACTTGAACATTCTCATCATTACTCACACCGACCATGGAATTTCCATCACCTTCAATAACAATTCCATTAAAATTCAAATCAACCGCGGAATTCACACCACCCTTCTCATAAGAAGTCACAAATAATCTCTCAGCAGGAAATTCATGATACCAGACTTCATCCTCTTTTGGTGAAATCTCAGGGCGCAAAAGAACATGCACTTTTCCAACTCCCTGATCATTCACGTCAGAGGCATCTGAATCAAAATCTTCTTCGTTATCCTGTCTCGATTTTCTCGACAATGCATCTGCATTGGAGTTCACTTGCTCTGGCTTATACTTCAGATGCGTATTCTTGCAATTTTACTTTCCATCTTGCTGATTTTGAACATAGGGTAGGGTCATTCAATTGATTTAACCACACGGAGAAAAATGTCTAGTTAGGGTAACAAAGATTCTGGTTAGCCGTGCTAGACAGTCTAGTAAAATATGAACAACCACACTGTCTAGTTAAACACACCAGACAGTCTACTTAAACTCTGTCTCGGTAGAATTACAAGACATCAGGTATAAGTTACCAGACATCTATTACGGCGAACATTTCCATGGCTCGTAGTGCTAACTAGCTGTCTAGTAAAAGTAAGCAAACGTTGAGTTAGGCTTACATCTCCGTGTTTAGGTAGTCAAACTAGTTTTCTGGTAAAATTTGCCATATGTATACTGTTGGGAAATAGTTTCTTCTAGGAAAATAAGTATGTTTTGAGTATCTTTGAGACAGGTTTCAAAATGTAAACAGCACAATAAAAATGAAGTTCGTTTATTAAACACTGGCAAAAGGTATGATTTTATATTACTAGAAGGAATCGCACGGTCTAAAACATTATCTTCAGAACAACATGGCGGCTACACTGAAGAAAAAGATAGTTTACGTTTCTTGAAATATAGCCTTGTAAGAGAAAAGGTTCCACAAGGCCAACAGATTAGCCACTGTATTATCACGAAATTCACTTATTTTAATACACGCGAATAGAAACAAAAACAAAAACACGTCGCTTCTCGCTTCTTGCCACTTTGAAAATGGTCAGAAAAACGCACGGGACACAGAAATGCAAGAGGCTGGAGGAAACTGGAGGTGACAACTCTGAAAATTAGGAAGCAGGCTAGAGGGAGAGAAAGTGTTGGTAAAGGGTGTAAGAGGGAGCGGCGAAGGGAGTAAGAGAGTAGTGGGGGGTAAGACGCTACTAGATATCTAGTTATGGACACTATTTGCCATAACACGACGTATCGGTTAAATCTACTAGACTACTTACAAGACATCGAGTAAGAGTAACGAAACTTCTGCCTAAAAATTTACAAGACGCGCGTAACTAGATTCATCTAGTTGGCCCAACTAGACCTTTTTCTCCATGCATACTAAAGAGCGATGATCAGTAACCAAAATAAATTTTCTCCCAGGAATATAAGGTGGAAATCGAATAACAGCAAAAATTACAGCAAGTAATTCCTTTTCAGTAATATTGTATCTTAACTGGGCCCCTTGCAACGCATGAGAAGCATACGCAATTGGCAAATCTTTGCCTATTGGGCCTTGGCTCAATACAGCTCCCATGGTGAAATCGGATGCATCCACAGTTACTATAAAAAATTCGGACACAAAATGCCTAGAACATCCTGCAAGCCCTAAAAAGGGTTCAACATTCTTACGACATTTCGGCTGAGGAAAATGCATAACAGCTGCCAATTTCTTGGGATCAGGTTTCACTCCTTCCTGAGTAATAACATGTTCCAAATAACCTATTTCCTCACGCTGCGAGACAAGATTTGCAGTTTTTAGGTATTCTGATAGTTTTCAAATTTTTCATTATGTTCTATTAGGGATTTCGCATACATCGCAATATCATCCATATATATGTTACCGGCAAAGTCCGAAGTGCCGGCACACCGCAGTCTGCCTAGGCCCTCCGCGAATTGCCTGAGCGGTGTCAGGCAAAGTCCGAAGTAGCACTTTCACTTCGGACTCTGCCTAGGCAAATCGCGAAGTGCCCGACAGGCGCAGGCAAAGTCCGGAGTAAGAATAAAATGTTTGGGGTTTACTTTTTCCGCTGCACAGTGCACTGGCTCGGGAATTCACAATATTCAAAATAGTCTACAGGTCGCAATTGTGAATGGATTTGAACGTTTTTTTTTTTTAGAAATGATCAGCAGTAAATTTGTAAGAAAGCTCATAGAGTATATTTATCAATTTTGGTTTCAGTATAATTATTTATTCAACGCAATTTTTTTTCTCTAAATAAAATAAAAAATAATCTCGATATGTATCATATTTAACTTAGATGTACTTAGAAAACATAAATAATTCATTTTTAATATTTTTGTTGTTCTTTAGTATAAATAATTTCCGAATTCAAGCCTTTTCAGGAAAAACCGATTATTTAAAGCGCATTTACGGACTATATATTCTATACAAGTCACCAGTCGATTATTTGTAATAATTAGATTATTAATAACAATAATATAATAATACAATAATAATACAACATTATGCAATAATTATTAATATAATTAAATTAATAATGAATTATTATAAATTAATTATTTTATTATTATTAATATTATTATTAATGAAATAATATAATAATTATTCAAAAAATAAAAAAATCCAAGATTAACCAAAAATGCCTTCGACATATTGGGCTGTAACCATCTTAAGCCTGAGACATTAATTGTCAACAATAATAATAATAAAAATAATATGATATAATAATATAATAACTTTGATTGAATATCTGGGTTTTAAATGGTTTATAACAACAATGATTTTAATTATTGAGAGCCTTTAGACACCGAATATCATTTTTTAAATCTAATTCTTAGCACTTACACTTCAAAACAAAATTTCCTTCCAATGTCGTATTAGTTTCGTAACTAATGGAAAATTTTTCTCTCCACTCTCTCCCACTGCCCTTTTATTTAGTTACTTTATTTAAAACTAATTCACAGACTATAAATTCCATACAAGTCACGAGTCTATTATTTGTAATTATTAGGTTGTCAATAACAATAATTGTTTATTGTTGATTTATTTGATGGGAAATGATTCAGTCATACGTGCAAAATGTTTTCTATCATAAAATATATACTATAATTTTTTCTTTACTTTTCAGTAAATAGAGCCAGTAATAGGTGTTTCGTTTAACAAATCTGTTATTAAAATTTAAAATGTTCAATTTGGCTATTTCACTCAAAGACAGATTTTTTATTTTTCACTAAACCATAGTATCATTGTTTAAAAAGTATTTGAAGATTCATATAATTGAAATTTCAATTGTTGATAACAAGTTTGTTTAATAAAACACCCACTTCGTGCTTAATTATTGTATAATGTTGTATTATTATATTATTGTTATTAATAATCTAATTATTACAAATAATCGACTGGTGACTTGTATGGAATATATAGTCCGTAAATGCGCTTTAAATAATCGGTTTTTCCTGAAAAGGCTTGAATTCGGAAATTATTTATACTAAAGAACAATAAAAATATTAAAAATGAATTATTTATGTTTTCTAAGTACATCTAAGTTAAATATGATACATATCGAGATTATTTTTTATTTTATTTAGAGAAAAAAACTTGCGTTGAATAAATAATTATACTGAAACAAAAATTGATAAATATACTCGATAAGCTTTCTTACAAATTTACTGCTGATCATTTCTAAAAAAAAAAAACGTTTAAATCCATTCACAATTGCGACCTGTAGACTATTCTGAATTGTAAATTCCCGAGCCAGCGCACTGTGCAGCGGAAAAAGTAAACCCCAAAGGTTTTATTCACACTCCGGACTTTGCCTGCGCCTGTCGGGCACTTCGCGATTTGCCTAGGCAGAGTCCGAAGTGAAAGTGCTACTTCGGACTTTGCCTGACACCGCTCAGGCAATTCGCGGAGGGCCTAGGCAGACTGCGGTGTGCCGGCACTTCGGACTTTGCCGGTAACATATACACATAACTCAATATCCTGCAATCCAGTCAGGACCCTGTTCATTAATCTTTGAAAAGTAGCAGGTGCATTATTCATCTCAAAGGGCATTCTATTAAATTCATAGTGGCCAAAAGGGGTGGAAAATGCTGTCTTGTGCCGGTCACTCGGCTCAACTTCTATCTGGTGAAAACCATACGCCATCTTTTATTTCCTTGTGGATCGGGGTTTTTTTGGTACCACCCAAGCAGGTGAATTGTAGGGCGAGGGTGAGGGTGAAATTGATTTGTTTTCAAGTAACTCCCCGGTCTCTTTCCTAATAACTTCCTTATGTATCGGTAGGTACCGATATCCTTTTTTTGTTACAGGTACATCGTCTGTCAGATTCACTCGATGTTTAAGAACGCTGGTTGACCCTAATTTATCGCCTTTTAAATAAAATTGATGTGGATACTTACTTATTATAGAAAGCAAGGACCCTCTTTTTTCTTTATTCATATCTGACAGGTCTAAGGCATCTATTAACTGGGTGAAACGATCCTCTTTAGGGGTAGAATTTTTCAAAATTTGTCTTTCTAATCGTCTCTGATAATATATTTGGCATTTTGAATTCTTCTAAGGTCAGAGGATGTAGAGTAAGTAACATATCCCTAGTAATTACATTCATACAAAATGTAGTAATATGATTTTCCTTTCCTCTAACCAAAACTTCTCCCAAAAATATTCCTGGACACAAATCTATTAAGGGTAAACAACCTTCCTTTATTTCTGGAGTTGTAACTGGTACCGTAATTTGTTGTTTCATTCTAGCTTTAGTTCGCAGATTTAATTTTAAATTAAAATTTTCTGGGGAAAATGGAAAAGTACCTAATGGATGTTCTATTTCTTTTTCTTTCAGATGAATGGACGCATCCTTAAGAAACGGCATTCCAAGGATTCCATCTCCAGGCAATAGTAGTTTTTGGGAACTACTTGAAAGGAACAAGGATTACCGTTTATTGTTAATAACACTTCGCCATATATGTGATTACCGCTTTTCCTCCTATTCCATATAAAATAAACTTAAATTGTTCATCAATTTTCACTGGATCCTATAATTTTCTCCTATGAATTATACTTTATTTAGCTCCGGTGTCTACTAAAAAAGGTCCTTTCCCATCTACTAATTCCTCTGCAAATAACTCTACTTTTGGAGATTTCGCATTTTTTCTGGGTCCCAAACAAAACAAAAATGCGCCTGCTAGATGTAATTTCTCAGGCAAGTTCGTCGTCACACCCATCCAACGAACTTATTATTCGTTTAAAGAACCCTTTGATCCTGCTTATTTTTCTCTACTCTTTTCGCCGATTTCTCACATTCATTTACTGTATGATCATTCGCTTTACAATACTTGCAAAATTTTTCCTCGTTTTCCTAGGTATTTGGTTTAGTACATTTCCGTGCAAAGTGTCCTGGTTTTTTACATTTGAAGCAGAGAGGAGGGGAACCAACATTGCGGCAATCCCACGCTACATGGCCTGTCTTGGAAAGCCACAATGACGACAGATCACTTTTGATGGGGTACCTCGCTGCCCATCTCTCTCTCCTCCCCGTCTGGCGGGTCTGCCCCCTCTGGATCTACCATTTAATCCCTACGAAATATAATTTCCTCCCTCATTAATGCGTCCTCTTCCTGCACCTAATATTTGAGATTTTGCATTCCCTCTATGGGGTCTGAACCTATTCCCTTGATAAGTTTTATCTCTTGCCGCTACTGCCCCTTTATTTTCATCCTTTTCATCAACTTTCCTATTTTTAAATAAATCCTTTGCATATTTAACCTCCATTCGGCTAATCTTGCAGCCATAATTGCATCTTGAAGAGTTCGTGGTCTCTCCATTCGAGCCCTCAAAACCATTCTAGGATCCAATCCCATTATGAAATTTTCACTAGCAGTGTCCCTGGCCGATTTAATAATTGGGATCGCATACTCAACACCATTCCTTTCTTCGATTAATTCAATAATATTTTTCAAGAGGTCACTAACTCTATTGCCATAATCCTGAACTGTTTCGTTAAACTTTTGAGCCACTGTAGCAAGGATTGAATTTAATTAAGACAGATTTCTATGTTCTGTAAAAATGCTTTTTAAGTGTTTTAACAACTTTTCGAGAGTATATATTTCCCGATCCAATAATGCATCATATGCGCTTCTTGAGACTCGAGATCTAATTATTGAAAATAGATGCTGCCTATCACTAACAGAGATTGAATTATGGGCATAAATGCAATCTCGGATAAACCGCCTAACAGGGATGTTTTTCCCATCCAAAAATTTAGGTAGGAACTCTAGGGCAGCTTTAAATGGAATCGAATATTGGGGGTCTGGCGCTGGTTGATTAAGTCATCCTGACTCATCCAAAGTAATTCCTGGCGAAAAATATCCCCCCACGTGGTGTGCTCTGCTCCTAAGGCCGTCTGCGATGGGCTTGCTACAGTTCGGTTCAGGTCGATGGCCTGAACTTTTTGGGTAAAGTTTCGCATTTCCCCTGACAATATCGGGGGCTGGTTCAAGTACATCGGAGTAGGTGCTGTGACCGGTGTCATAGTTATACCCGGTGTTACGGAGGTCATGCCTTCCGCATTTATTTCCACGCCAGACACATTTGTAACGGGTGATTGATTCGACCCGGTCGAGGCACTTCCAGTCTCACTACTGCCGGTACCATCCCCATTTGCATTAGTACTCTCCATAGTATCATTCACGGCTTCACTTTCGTTTATCATTTTATTATTTAAAACAGATCTACAACCAAATTTACGTTTACTCAGGTTATTTGTTGTTCGAATTTGCGTAAAACAGAGAGAGAGAGGTAATATCTCGTGGTCTCTACAACCACCGTCTGCGAGTCCTCGGTAATTATTCGTACCGCCAACCTCTTGGTTTAAATCCACGTCAAAAAACGTGGAGGAGGTACTCGCGGCTATGGTTTATCTTCTCAATCCTATCTATCTTTGGTCGAACCGTACCTTGTCATTCACCTTTTCGGACTATGTCCGATTTCCACCCGAAATCCTTCACTGATCCCTGTAGTCCCAATTCTTCTTCTT
Organism: Andricus quercusramuli; assembly: GCA_932178445.1. Lineage (NCBI taxonomy): Eukaryota > Metazoa > Arthropoda > Insecta > Hymenoptera > Cynipidae > Andricus > Andricus quercusramuli. Next base: position 39,423 of record CAKNXH010059797.1, on the reverse strand, counting down.
CTTTCGGGCTACGTCCAATTTCCACCCGAAATCCCTTGACGTCCTGAACCCCGTTATATTTCGAATATTTTAAATTATTCTCAAGGCCAATATATATATTTTTTTTAGCAAAAATTATTCCTTGTATTTAAAGTAATGATGCAAACCAAAATAAAGTTCATGGTTAAACCAAACGATTTAATGTATTTATTTTTATTTAAACACTTTAAACTAATAGGGCCCTTGAAATTTTTCTTTCATCTTAATTTTTGTTTTCAACTAAAATTTTGAAGTCACTGTCACTTTTGACTCGCGCTTTCGTTTAGTTTTCTTTCACGAGTCTTATCACTGTCAATAAAAAAAAATTTTTCACTTTCTACTTTAGTCACTGTGTCCCTTTTTTTGCAACCAGATGTTTTTAAATTGGGATTCCACCGCGACGTGTTTGTGGATCCACTTCTGACATAAAAGGTTTTCATGTAAGAGTCTATGATTCAAATTGGCACGAAAACTAAATGTGTTCATATTCAAAAAGTTCAACTGAGGCACGTTCTTTTCGCCCTCATTTCTGCGTATTAAACTAAGTTGAAAAATAAGGCCTGAAAGAACCAACATTCCTCCAGAACACGTGCAACTCAATAAAATTTAGCTGCGCATTTGATTATGAAATTTCTTAAACTACAGAGTCAGTTCGCTTCCAAAATACCAAGTCTCTTCTCTAACTAACCCATTCTACAATTAACAATTACTCATCGAACTCCATTATTCAATCTTAGCATAGTATTCAAATCAAATGTTTGTTTGATAATATTCCGCGCTTATCCGCACCTCCGAGAGGTACTGCCCCTTACGGCAAATCGTAGAGTCAATAATCATACACAGATTGTTACAAAGCTGTGATAAATCCGGTCTAGTAGCTTTATTCATCGTAGCGCACCAGCGTTCCGCGCGCAAATCTTGAGGAAGTATTTTCCAATTGAATGCCGCGTAGATCGAAGCCCCCTTTTTTATGTATGACTCTGAGGCTCAAAAAGGGACGCACTGCGACTTACGATAGGAAATTAACCTGTTGCAATGGTATTCATCTACACACTATATCGCACTTATTATTTGATGTTATTTAATTTAGACTTTCGAATTGTTATTTAAATATTTGCATTAAGATTTTTATAAATTGTAGACTAGTTTAGGATCAAGCTATAATTAACTTTCTCATCACGATACTATTAATCAAATCCATTGGTACTTATTTTGAAAGTATTATTATTTTGATCTTCAATTAAATAATTTACGCACCAGTTTTGATAAGTTAATTCCGTAGTTATTCAATTCAGCCTCAATTAGTTAGATAATCATTATAGTTTGAATTAAAAGTAATAAAGAAAATAAGCGACTATTTATTTTCGAAGGATTAGGAGTTTAGGTTATAATTAATTGAAATTATAACATTATTATCTTTCCCTCGCATTTATTAACGGAATTATCGATTCAATGCTGAATAACTAATTTATGTATGCTAAATTATACGAGCTAAATTATACATACTGTACGGTTGTTCTCTTATTGTCAAAACGTCGAGTCTCTAAATAAAAATTTGCTCCTAATTTTGCATACTCGAAATTCGCTCTTTTTCTCGTATTCAATTTGAAACTAAATTATAGAATCTTTTTCACAAAGCGAGGCGAAGTCTAGTTCCTCCCAGCAAGGACTCTGATTCCTTTTGGCACGGAAAACGTTGGGTTGGATTATATTTTTTATTGGGCGCGCGAATTAATCCCTGGGCATTACAAAGCCAACGGGGATCAAATTTTTAGTACCGGCTTTTACTTAATTGTAGTGTGGGTATGTATGCATGTGTGTATACTAGGGTGGTCCAAAAATGCATTGCAAAATTTTCTTTCACCCTAGAGGGCAGATCCCCCCCACCCCAAAGTTTCCGTTTCTGAAGAAAAAAAAACTTTTTTTTCGAAGTTCGAATATTAACACTTCAAAAAGCACTTCAAAATCCAATTCAATTAACATGAGGAAATTCTGGATTTTCGAAAAATTGAATTCATACTGCAGGGTTTGATTGAAACGCGCCAAACTTTTCAGGGATTGAAGAGGAGTACCTATAAAATGAAAGCATACTAATAACTTTTATTTTTAACCCCCACCCCCCACAGCGCCCCAAATATGACCCAAAAATAAAAAAACTACATTTTTACGTATTATTGTTACCTTTTAGCAATTTCCGTCGTCTTCTTCATACAAATAATTACTAATGGATAATATGAATATTTCCCATGACTTTTTATACAATTTTCAATTATTTCAACAAATGTAACCTATTGAAACAATTATTTATTCCCAAAAAATGTAAAAAATAATCGTATTTTCTGATTGAAATGTAATAGTTTGTCATTGTTTGGAGCGATAATTGTTTTTAAAAACATTATGTAATTATTTAAACAATTACTTATTGTTTGTTTTCTAAATTTCTAAAAATTGACCCAGAGACGTCCTGTTTTTTCTCAAATTGGTATCCTATGCTACTTCTTGTTAAATAATTATATAATTTTGATACATTTCTTTTAATGTTCAGTAAATTTCTATTTGTTCAAATAAATTCGATTTGCTTATGCAGTTTTTTTCCATAACTTTAAAAAATTAAATTAAATAAAATACATATGATTATTTTTCTGACTGTATAGTGTATAGAAAGATTATATTAACCATTTTTTGATTGTTTAAACAAATAAAATTTGTTTGAACAATTAATTTTCCAAAAATATTTTTTAAATCGTATTTTCTGAATTAAACATAATATTGAATGATTTCGAGTAGTACTAAATTCTGTAAAAAACTTTATGTTATTGTTTATAAAATTAATTATTGTTTTTTTGTTGTTAAAATTTCCTTCAAATTAAGGTATGAATGGTTCACATCTTCTTTGGCGCATTATTAAATAAATCATGAAAGTCATAATAAAATTTAAATTATAAAAGTGTGTTTATCATTGCTTTCTTAATATTTGTACAATCTTTATTATAATTACATTTTAAAAAAGCGCATTCGCTAATGTAAATTATGATTCAAGTTTCAACAGATTGCTTTTTTACATTTTCATACTCGTTATAAATATTAAAACGTGTCGCTGATTTTCGTTTAAGCTCCATACGATTATTTATAAGACATTCATGGATCATGTAAATCATGATTTAGATTTAGATTTAGATTATATTTCATTATAGAATTCCAAAGTCTTATGAATATCAATCCGACCTACTGGAAAATACAAAAAATATATATTAAAATGTATTTACGAAAATAATTCCATGTTTAATATTTTATATTATTGATCCATATGTTTTAATAGAAAACTGTTTCAACGAATAAAAATGGTTTAAACAATGATACGACGTTTTTAACAGAATTTACTGCTCCTAGAAATCATTCAATATTATGCTTAATTCAGAAAATACGATTTAAAAAATATTGTTGGAAAAATAATTGTTTAAACAAATTATATTGGTTTAAACAATTAAAAAATGGTTAATATTTTCTTTCTATACACTATACAGTCAGAAAAATAATTATATGTATTTTACTTTATTTTTTTAAAGATATCGAAAAAAAAACTGCCTAAGCAAATCAAAATTGTTTAAACAAATGGACATTTGTTGAACGTTAAAAGATATGTATCAAAATTATATATTTATTGAACAAAAAGTAGTATAGGATACCAATTTGAGAAAAAACTGGACATCTCTGGGTCAATTTTAAGAAATTTTGAGAATAAACAATAATTAATTGTTTAAATAATTACATAATGTTTAAAAAAAATTATCACTCCAAACAATTCCAAACTATTACATTTGAATCAGAGAATACGATTATTTTTTAGATTTGCTGGGAATAAATAATTGTTTAAATAAGTTGCATTTGTTTAAACAATTAAAAATTGTGTAAAAAGTCATGGGAAATATTTAAGTTATCCACTAGTAATTATTTGTATGAAAAAGACAACGAAAATTTGCTAAAAAGTAACAATAATACTTAAAAATGTAGTTTTTTTATTTTTGGGTCATATTTGGGGTGCTGTCGGGGGGGACGGGGGGGTTAAAGTAAAAGTTATTAGTATGCTCTTATTTCATAGGTACTCCTCTTCAATCCCTAAAAAGTTTGGCACGTTTCGATCAAACCCTGAAGTATGAGTTCAATTTTTCGAAAATCCAAAATTTCCCCATGTTAATTAAATAGGATTTTGAAGTGCCCCGTGGCACGTCTTAATATTCGAATTTCGAAAAAATTAGGGATTTTTTTCTCCGGAAATGGAAACTTTTTTTTGGGGGGGGGGGGGACTTGCCCTGTATCTCAAAAGGCGTTTTTTGGACAACCATGGTGTATACATTATATGGGACAAATCTTGCACTCCAATTTTGGAAAACTTGCACATATCCAATTGACTGGAAATTTGTCATACATGCGTAGTCCGATGACGATACACAAATCATACACATTTTAGTTCACCACCTCCGGCCCGATTTTTTTATTCAAATTTGTGAAATTTGAACATACATATCACATTCACTTGCAACTCTGCATGCTTAATTAATTTACCCAAAAAAATCCTTCAAAAAGATGATGCAATTTGCATAGAAGAAAATATTAATTAAATGCTCTCTCCATTTTTGGTTGGGAAATGAATTTTGATTGCGTGTAAATAAACGAAATTGCTAACAACTTTCGCATGCGTTACAGTGCAACAATAATTTACCAGCGACTGAACTCACAGTCCCACTAAGCTGCATGCTCGTCGGTTGGCGCCACCTGAGCAACGGCGTACCCAAGACTAGTTGGCTCAGTGGGTGGTCTGGGTGTGGATCTCGAGGGTATCCAGTTTTGCGGGAGCAAGGCGGCGTCGTCTTCCTTCAACCAGGCGGGTCCGGCCCACCATAGGATTAAATCACCCTTGTGGATTAGCGCGTGGTGCTGCCCGCCATGCGCTCTGCACGATGACTTTGTGGCTGATGACCAGGTTCTTGAACTCTGACGTGTCGAAGCCTCTGAATGCTACGCAGCGGCCAAGGTAGTGTGGCTGTGCAAGCGGAGAAGGGACCGGTTGCAGCAACGGTCGTCACGAAGCTCCTTAGGGCACAGAAGCTGGCCTGGACTCGAGTGAGATTCAAGACTGTGGATGTGCCGCCTGTGGTGATTTAATGCAACATCAGACAGCTCTGTTGGCGGTAGGTGGTGAACTGGTCGTACGACGGGGAGCCACACGCGGCCAATACTTTGGTCCTCTCGGCTTGGCTAGTCTCCTTCCAACCGCGCCTTGTGTTGGAGTCCATGTTTACGCTCGCTGCTGTGATGAACCGATCGTCCCATTGAACGACTGGACGGCCGAGGGATGCGAGATAACTGTGGTGCCGTTCCAGCTCGTCCAGACTCCAGAGTGGCCCAAGCTGTTGCGTATTTTGGTCCGGTGATCGGGATGCAGTTCAGCGGTTCCTGTGCTCCCCCCTTGATGCACGACTTGAGAAAGAATAGCCTACTGAGCTGAGGCAGCTCAATCCGTGGCAATCTGGCTGATCCCCTGGTGCTGGAGACTGAAGCTGAAGCTCCGATGGACGCAGGGCTAGTCACGCGGCAAGCCTGCGCATCGTACATTCGACCCGTGGCCGCGATGTAAATGTCCTCGTCCGCCGTGTACTTGTCATTGATGGAGTAATCGCTGTTCTGTGTCTCCGGATAGTGAAGCAGCTCCACCTGGTTACTTGAGAAGCCCCTCCAATACTCGTCCAACATCTCGAGGGTGCTCAGTGCCAGGTCATCAGTCCATTCCTCACAGCGCCGGTTGAGGATCTTCCGGGCTGCTTGGCGCAGCACAGTGGCTAATGCACGCTGTGACCTGGGTCGGCTTTTATATGTAAAAGGAGAGGAAGAAGACAAAGCGGAAGACGCTGTAATGAGCCAGGGGCCGTATCTCCTGAAGCGATGCGCTAGACAGAAGTCAGAGGGCGTTGCTTCTGACACGGTTCACTAGAGCCAGGGGCCGTATCTCCTCAAGCGATGCGCTGACCAGGCCTGCCCAACCTGGGGAAAACTGCTCGTACACCACATGTTCCGTTTCCACCACCACGGGCCTCTACTTACTTCTAGAAGGGCGTGGTAGTGGTTCGTGGCACGTGCCGCGTGACGCAGTTTGAAGAATCCAGGATCACAGATACGTTTTAAAGTAGGGGCTTTGGGGCGACTAAGTTGAAATATAATGTTTTTATTTGAATGCTGATAAATGAACCTCAAATTTAACAGAAACGTTTACTGACATCCTGCGGTGAAAAATGTAATGTTTTTTTACAGGAGTATGATTTTGTTAATAATGCAACAATTGAAAAACATGAATCGTTATTATATTATTACATTATACTTTACAGGAACAAAAAAAGAAAATGTGTAAGCGCCACAACTTCAAATAGGAGTGTTGAATGATCCTTAGTTCCAAAAACGAAAATTCAAATTTTTATCGCACAAATAAATAATGAAAAATAAAAAATTCCGCAAGAATTGACAGATTGAATTGGGCTTTTGTATACTTCTAAATTGTCCTAAAATGGAAGTCAAGTTCCTTAGCCAGCCATTTTGGATAAAAATTCAAAAAGTGAGCGCTGTTTCAAAATTTCTGAGACCCCTTGTTTTGCAAATTTTAAAATTCTATGTACGGATATTCGTAGAACTGGAAAAGACAAATAATTTATCCTCACGCCTTTTTCTGATAAAGCAAAAATTACTGGAGTTATATCATTCACAAAATTCCAAAAAACAATCAAAAAGGAACATTTTAAGCCAAACAACACACGATATGACAAAAATTCAAGAGAAGAAAAATGTTTTATTTATTATAAAATTATTTTTATAGAGAAGTTGTAGGCTCCGGAAGCTTCGATCATGATTCCTTGAAGAAACCAATCCCAAAGCTACTGGAACGTGTACGTCATCCGCTTCTGCTCCTTCTGTCCTAGAAGGTAAGCAAGAGCGGGAAATTTACGCGTGATAACATCGGGCAACACTGTTCCTGGAGTCAGGTCTCTAGCCGCGGATGACCTTACGCGGCAGACAAGACAGTTGGAGATGAAGGTTTCACCTCTGGATACTTTTTTAGAGCTACCAATCTTTGTAGAATTTAAGAGGAACAGCGTTGACGGACCAGATGGAGTGATCCCAGGAGAACAGCCTTTTGCATCCGGTTCGCGATAAAATGAGCCTGACGCTGGCAAGCCGGAATCTTGTTGAGTTGGCTAATAAATGAAGCTTTCATACCTCCAAGGCAGCCGATTATGAGAATTATAAGATGGACTTTGTAGCCTTGGTACAGCTTACTCAGCTCGAAAAGAAGTGCTTGATATTTCGCCTGTTTTCTCCCTCCTTTGCCGTGATATTGCCATCGGCTGGTGCCGAGAATTCAATCACGTAAATGATCTTGTTCTTCAGATCTTGGTGGAGAATGAGAAATTCCAGTAGATCTTACACTGATCATTCTCCACAACTGACTCGAGTTCCCCCTGGGCGTATGGGAAGACGGGCAATAGATCAACACCATAGAAATGCCTAAGATGGTAATATATGACTTTTAGAGCTGCATTGTGTCTCTCTATGTACGCGCAGCGTGCATATTTAGAGCATCCACTGAGAACATGTCCAAGTGTTTCGGGCTCTAGCTTGCACGCTCGGCAGTTGGTATCGCGTACAGGTATATTCATTATGCGCTCGCGGTAAACTAAGGTGTCTATGACGCCGTCTTGACAGGCAAAAAGAAATCCCTCGGTCTCCGATCTCAATCCAGCAGACTTGAGAAACATGTTGGTCAGACCCATCGAGAGCTCTTCTCTACGTAGGATGCCGTAGAACTTACCATGGAGGGGTTTCTCAGCATGTTCTCTTAGTAGAAGCGTATGCTCTGCTTCCTGTATACGACTTTTGAGCACCAGAGGTGTTAGTGATGCTAGGCCATGTGTAATGTCGCTGGAATCAAATGGGAGGTCAAGCTCCTCTGCGGCCCTATCTGCTGCATGGTATAGAAACACCGCAGCATTGGCGACTTCATGTTGATGTACGAGTCGCATAAGGGAATCCGTGCTTTTTAGAACTGAACAGGCTGTAGCCAGAACCGTTCTCCGATGAAGACACTCTAAGCTTAGCAATCCTCTACCTCCTTTATCGCGAGGGAGATATATTCGAGGTACGGAAGATCTAGGATGAAGACTTCGTTGAATTGTCATCATCTTGCGTGTGCTTCGATCAAGTTGTTTTAACTCATCGACGTTCCATTTTACTGCACCAAACATGTAGAGCAGTATAGGAACGGCCAGCATATTGGTCGCCTGGATCTTATTCTTTCCAGATAATTCGGAAGCCCAAATTTTTCTGAGAATTTGGCGATACCTTTTTCCAAGGGCCGTTTTCAAGTTATGCACATTTTGGGTTTCCGCTTGCGGTATTCCAAGATATGTATATGTTTCTCCAATACCAAGATGTTGAATGGTATTTCCGCCTATGAGTTGAACATCCTGATCGTCACTGGATGATGAAGTTTCTAGTCTTCCTTGGTGTAGGTGGACGCAGGCACACTTGTCCAGTCCGAAGCTCATGCCAATCGCTTTAGAATACCTATTTACCGCATCTACAAGGATGTTAAGGTCCTTTTTTAAGGAAGCAAACAGTTTAAGGTCGTCCATGTATAAAAGGTGGTTAACCTTATATTCTCTTCTGTTCGGCGGGCCACATAGGTATCCAGAGCTTTTGCCTCGGAGCACAATAGATAGAGGCAAGAGGGAGATGCAGAAAAGTATCGGACTTAGAGAGTCTCCTTGAAAGACCCCCCTCTTATATGTGACAAAGCTTGTAGTCACTTGTCTTTTGTCAGATGTTATGACAAATCTTGTCCGCCACAAGAGCATAAGCTCTTTTATGCATCTCACTATTTTTGGATGCACCTCCATGCACTCAAGGAGCTTGATAAGAAGCTCATGGTTGGTATTATCGAATGCCTTACGGTAGTCAATCCAAGCCATGGACAGATTGCGTCGATACCTGATCGAGTCCTGGGTAATACACCTGTCTATTAACAGGTTCTTCCTGCAACCTGCCAGCCCTCTCTTGCATCCACGTTGTTCGACTATTGCACTCCATACCGGCTCGATAGATGTCAATATCCTCTCTTTGAGGATGCCAGTGAATAGCTTGTAGCTGGTGTTTAAACAAGCTATGGGCCTGTAGTTCTTTGGACATGACAAATCTCCGGCCTTAGGGATCAATACCGTGCGTCCTTCCACTAGCCACTGCGGTACGGGTTGTTCTCCGTTTAAGAAAGTAGTAAATATACGAGCTAGATGTTGGTGCGTAGAAGTAAACTTCTTCCACCAAAAGTTGTTGATTTTATCTGGCCCTGGCGCCGAAAAGTTCTTAGTTCTAGCGATAACTTTCTTCACTTCTTCAGCAGTAATTAGTGGACACTCTTCCTCTGGATCTTGTAACCTTTGCCTTTGGCAAAAGTTACGAAAGAGTGATATATCGGAAGCGTCTTCATTTAGCTGATAAGTATCTCCATATACTTGCTCCCAGAAGATTTGAATCTCTTCTCGACTAGGTGGATTTTTAACTACACATGACGCTTTATTGAACAGACGGGAAGGATTAGTAGAAAAGGTGGAATTTTCCTGAATCCACTTAACTCGCCGTTCAAGGCGCTGTTTCGCTGTTGAAAGAGATCTTACTTTTTGCGTCCAGTGCTGCTTGATGGTCGACAGTTTACACTTGTTCAGTGTGTGATTTGCTTTCCTCAAGTTTCGAGTAAGTGTCCTAACTTTTGGAGTGAACTTTTTATTTGCTGTTATGTAGCTATTCACGCACTGAACATTTGATGCATGCCGTCTCGCCGTTTCAATTTTGAACTGAAGCTGTGCAATACGCTCGCGTGTCTTACTCAGACGTACCGAAGTTTCGTTACTTCTATCGTCGCTAAGCAGGGAGACCGCCTTCTCGTAAACTACACAGTTCAGATTCCAGAGATTAACATCTTCGGGGAGTAAATCGCGGAGAGCAGTATTAGCTTCAGCTAATTTGTCCATCCTGAGGAAGACTTTTTGGTGGATAGATCTCGTACTTCTCATGTTGACATTATCGGCTATCTGCAAAGGTGGTCTTGCTGGATCGGGTGGAATGTTCGCTGGAGGATGTTGCTCCTCTTCCTGTTGATAAACAGATTCATATACGTTTTTTCGCAAGAAGGATACCTGATCTCTCAAATACTGAGGCGTTTTATGAGCATATTCCGGGTGCATATTGCCCCAACGGTCATGCAACCTCTTCATGAATCCTCTCCGCGCCGGTGATCTTCTTTGCCAACAGGTAAGAAGGTCCCTCCTGAGTTGGTCCGACCATTTAAATCGATGTTCTCGCGTTTGTCCGGGGTCATTGCCTGGTCGTCGCCTCGGTTCGTTCCTATTGCATCTCCCAACTGAACCATGGCCTCCATCCGAGAGAGGCCTATTGTGGGTGGCACTGCGCGATACTTGTGTCGTAACCGCATAATTCGTTGCATTGGGGAGTTAGCCCAAAGCAACGCGGCTGACTGCAAGAGCAGGAGCTCTCGGGCGATGGGGTCGCCACATCCCTACGCCAATAAAAAATAAAATTATTATTATTATTATTATTATTATTAAAAATTATTATAATATTTTCTTCAAAAAACGAAAATTGAAATTTTTATCGCACAAATAACTAATGAAAAATCAAAAATTCCATTTTTCGTTGAAAATATACAAGATACGAAAAAATATGAATAGAGAAAAACTGTGCACTCAAGAAAGATCTACAAATTTGATCTACAAATCTACAATTTGTTACATCTGTAAAAACCTTATTTTTTAGCAAATTATAATAATTTCCTGAAATGTCAATGCGAATAAGTTGGAAAAGATTATGAGCGTGTTTCAAACTGTAACCAAATTTTTACTGAAATTTTATGTAAAAAATTTATTGTAATTATTGTACCAACAAATGATATTCCGAAAAAATCCTTGTATAGAGAGTGTTGGATTTTAGGTTTAAGATTTCAAGAATTTTTCAGAATAAACCTATTTCCCATGAAACTGTTGGTTTTTAAAGATTTATATCTAACCTTCTTTACAGAACATATTATGAACTTTCCTTGTTTGGAAGACTTCATTCATTCCATTACTGCTCATATATTTATTATATTCCAAATTCTAAATTACTTCACTCATTCTCTTTCATTCAAAAATCAGTCGCCCTAGAACACATTCCGAGATACTGCCTAGCTACGGTATTGGATACCTCCCTTCCATTTCAGAGACGGACCACCTCCCCGAGCCTCCGACGCTGTGCGGAGGGAACTGGTGGTGGAAATTGATCACGTGGTCAACGAGCAGTTTTCCCCAGCTTGGGCAGGCCTGCGCTAGACAGAAGACAGAGAGCGTAGCTTCTGACACGGTTCACTAGAGCAAGGGGCCGTATCTCCTGAAGCGATGCACCAGACAGAAGACAGAGGGCGTAGCTGGTGATGCGATTCACTAGAGCCAGGGGCCGTATTTCCTGAAGCTATACGCTAGACAGAAGACAGAGGGCGTAGCTTCTGACAAGGTTCACTAGAGCCAGGTGCCGTATCTCCTGAAGCGATGCGCTAGACAGAAGACAGAGGGCGTAGCTTCTGATGCGGTTTACTAGAACCAGGGGCCGTATCTCCTAAAGCGATGCGCTAGACAGAAGGCAGAGGCCGTAGCTTCTGATGCGGGGTTAATTTCAATCGCTATCGCACTTACTCGGTTGTCCTGTAGCTGGTTCCATGGTAACGTCCGGGCAGGCTCGTAGTTGGATGACCGGAAACACAAAGTTGAGGGCGTCTACTGCCTGGGCTCTTGGCTTCAGGCTCATGTAGCCGTCGTCGGAAGCACGAGGAGTCTTCTGCGAGGATGCAGCAAGCCGTTGTCACAGGTGTATAGGCTGCGCGTGAAATATCTTGCTGGATTGGACCAATGTTGGGTTGAAGTTCCAAAGAATGAGTTGAGGCGGAGTTCATTTTTAGAATTACCTTTATTGACGTGTTGTCGGTTCGAAAGCTACAAGCGTACTGACGTCGTGACTCTCCCCACGGGAGAGAGAGCGAATATTCCGAGATGGTGAGCAGGAGTGGGGATGAACGAGAAGGAGAGGCGGACGACGAAGCAACCAGTGGGGAGTTGACGAAAATCCCAATCCAACGTTTATATTGCCTAAAATTAAAATTTTCATGTATTGGAAAAACAATTTAAAATACCTTGCCTCAAATTCCGAGCGAACATCATTATAATATTTCGTAATATAGAATAGTAACAGAGAAAAGTTTTTGCGTTTTGCGGAAATGAATACGATGCTTCATTTTCAGAGTATAGATATAATTATTACAATGTAAACCACTACCCGGGTCTCGTAATGCCACCTGTTTTACCCTCTTCCTCGGAAAAAAATCAACCGCAAATCGTATAACTGGATTTATATTTGGAACCTCTGAAGTTTTTCAGCATGTAAAATGTTGTTTTTTTCCTCTTCACTCGTGGCATATTTCCACTACATTGAAGTTCCAAAAGAAAGGAAAATTGCTTTTGAGCCACTTTCAATCTATACAATAATCCATCTCTTTTAGTTGAGGATTCAATTATTTCGTTGGAATTTCTCGTATTTTTGGTTGAATTTAACTGTTTTTGATGTAACATTCAAACCTTATTCTGTTGAAATATCAATTCATATTTCAAATTGGCAATTCAATTCTTTGGTTGATGATTGGTTGATTATTGAAAATACTACTATTTGAATGAATATTAATTTCTTTGGTTCATACTTTCCCTGACGCAGATTCTTGACTCCGCCAATAAGAATGGTCCCTGTTTTACCGACCGAACCCACAAGAAACTTTTGTGTAGGTGTTACACGTGCCATCAGGTTTCGCTTAACGAGGTGGGTCCAGAAATTTGACGTGATCACTGACGATTTTCTATACATCAAAATTTCTAGAAGGTATGATGTATGACGTGTAGTTCCAATACGCCTTCTAGTTCTAGAGACATTGACGTAGATGAACATAACGATCGCTCACTCTAATGTCTAACGCTCGAAGAACAAGATCGCGTGAAATTTGAAAATGCAACTCTACGATGTGTGTCCAGCGCTGAAATTTGAAATCAACCTAACGATGCTTGAATAAAGTCTAAGGTTAAAAATGCAGCCCAACGACGTTTGTGATTGTCCACCGGTGATAGTAAGCAATATTTGGAAATAACGATACCGAATGAAATTTAAAATCAGCTCAACTAATTCTTAACTAATTCTTAACTAACCGAATGGTTTAAAATAAATCTTCACTGCATGCAAAATTAAATATTTGGTTTATTCGATAAAAAAGACTAAGCCTAACTTACAAGAGAAAAAATTAACCTATAATTAGATAAAAGTAAACGTAGTTAAAAGAAAAATTCGTAACGGCTATAAAAGTCTTCGGGCCTTGTGTTGCTCAATGAAGAATCTAAAGTATTAGCGGTTTTAATCATATTTTCATCATCATCACCAATGTAGTCGGTTTTTCTTTCAGTGTAATGCCTGATAGTTGGATAATCCCGAGGAGTCAAGAACCAAGTCTTAAGAGCTAGAGCATTTCGGACTGCACAATTTGCATTCCAGCATTGAAGGTGGTTTTTTTTTTTTTTTTTTTTTTTTTTTTTTTTTAAGGAGTAAAAACGGAAAATGCTCATGCACCAACCACATCCGAACCTTGGGGAACACGAGCCCAACACATACATCACACGCTTATATACTTAATATATACATGTAATATGCACGCATGGGCGCGTAGTCCACAAGGAACGAATGTGAGTGTGTGGCCAACCCATGTCCTCGGAACGGCTTCCGCATTACTTTAAGGACATGGGGGTAAGGCCAATAAGCCGTGATTCGGCTTCCGATGTCTAGCGAGCTTGGCATTTCAACACTCCTCACCCAACCCGGGCTCATCGGCCTTCGGCATCCTGGTTGGGTGTAATCTGCTATTTGCGTCGTTCATCCGGCTTCTTCATAGAGGCGGCCTCTCTGAACGACGCGCACCGCATTGTCCCCGGCAGATGATCGGTCCGGGGTTTCTCTTCTTTAGCGGCGCAGAGGTAGCACTGCGGTGTACTTTCGCACGCCGCAGCCTGGGTCACTCTGGGCCACTCCAGCAGACCTGGGTCGGTCTGGACCCTTGCATCCCGCCGCCATATGGCCAGGACACCCACCCCACTTTGAGGTGTCCCGTGCGAAGGACTCTTCCCGCCAGATCCTCTTTCATTTCGACGAAGGCCCTCAGGTTACCTCTGAAGGCCTTCTTCGTCATGCACACTTTCAACTCTCCAGTTGCTGCTTTTCCGAAATGCTTTCGGACCGCAGCCTCCACATCCTCTTCATCCGTGATCAAGTCGAGGTCCAGGACCTCGACTTCGATGCGGGGAAGGAGCTCGCGCACGCTGCCCCTACTTCCTACAGCGTCCTTGATGGCCGCGGACAGCTTTGTTCTGCCATCCGCAGCCGGTCCTACCTCCACAAGAACCTCTTTCCTTCGGGTCTGCCTGACACCCCTGATATTTACACCAAGGGTGTCCGGCTTCACCTTTTGTTTGAAGTTCCTGAGGACCTCCGTAGAGCTCGAACCCTCGGCTGGTCTAATCAGGACCGCCTCGGGTCGGGCTCTCTTCTGCTTCTCCTTCTTCATGGGTGCAGGTGTAGAGGCGACCGCCTCCACATCCTCACCCTTCAGGGTCGAGGACGCCGCAATGTTATTGCGGGTCCTCGGCTTCTTCGTTTTTTGTTTTGAGGAGCCAGCCTCAACGGGACTCAAAGTGGGCCCCTCTCTCTCGCTTCGGCTGATGGGGAGTGGGAGCCTCCACGGCTTCTTCATCTTGAGTCCCGCTTTGACTCATGTCTTTTCTCGCCTTCGCCTTATTTAGGTGCTTTTTTCCTATCTCCTTTCCGACGAACTTTATAGCGTCCTGGTAATAACCGTCGATGCACTTCACGGTCCAATGCAGCTGATTAGCAACACGCTCCGCCTTCCCTAGACCATCCCTAATGGGCATAAACATATTCCGTTTGGAGTTGCAGAATTTCTGCATCTCCTCCAACACGTCTTTGAGGTCACCCATGAGTTTTCGACCCTCCTCCACATACATGTACACTTTCACTATATCGTTTTTGGCACGAGTCTTCAGACTCATGTCGATCTTTTCCACAACGTCCAATTCTCCCTCCAACTCCTCACATATACTCTGATTTGAATTTGTATTGTTCTCCATTAGAATTCCCACGAGGAGCTAGGGAAATAAAGGTCAACCCCCGCAGAGCCCCGCATGCGAGGGTAAGGTCTGTATACTCTAGAAGGCGACCTGGTATCCTAGAGATACCGTTAGTGACACCACTCCCCTGGTGCCATGCAGTCTTCGGCACGGTGGATTAACGCCTAGACTTGGAGGTTTTTCCTTCGGGACCATCCCTGGACCCTTGCCTGCGAGTGCTTATTGAGTGGTGTAACCGTATTCAGCAGAAACCCTCGGTACGGGGCCGCAAAAGGAAGCGGTCATGGTTTTTTCTTGGTGTGTCCTTCACCCAGTCTGTTTGGTCAGCGGGGCCTATTTTATTTCAGCCCTACCCTCTGTTTCCAGCGAGCATTCCCCTATCCGCCACCCGGGGACGCGCCACGTATGGGTTACAGATTCCCACTGTGGATTGAAGGTGGTTATTGCATCTTATTAGAACTGAACTGCACAATTTTCTCAACGGAGGGCAGCCCAAATCTTCCAGATTATTTACATTTTGCACGTAATGGTCCAACCATTTTTTCTTTTCCAATCCTTTGACGTAGACTGCAATAGCGCCACCTAGTGTATCTCGAATTATAAGCCTCACTTCTTTGTCCACGATGAACTCCATGTCAATGAAAAATGAACTCTGTTGCTGAAATAATCTCTCTGTTATACCTTTTATCCTCACCACAATTAGTACAACCCCACCTCTGCCATTACCCCACCACTATCTTCTTAAATCAACTTCTTTACGCTACCAGTAAGGGGCTGGTACTGAATAACACGGTCATGCATAATTAGACAGCAGTCTGCAGTTTCAGCATGGAAATTATTTGCAGATTCAAATTCCAAACGAACGTCCACGGAGGCCTGTTTGAGAAACTTATTTTGTTTTGAGCATTCAATGACACTGAGAGAAGCGTATTCTTTGAAATTACTTTTCTTCAACATTGGCTGATGCTCTTTACCGTAGTAGGCTGCCTCAAAGTTTGTATACATCTCATACAGTAGCACAAACTGATTATGGCTAGAGTCCAGCTTTAAATTGCCATATAGATAGTACTGTGATTCGAGGAATACCTTGACATTGGTCTTATTGCAATGATCGAAGCGATTAGCATATCTGGCTAGCCTATCCTTTCTACCTGCCTGGAACACCAAAATAATGTAACGTGGTTTCTTCAACTGAGTTTACGTTTTCACAGTCCATATATGTCTTGAGGTGGTGGGGAGCAGGGGTAATAAGGTTCAGCAATTGTTTCTTTTGCTGACCTGAAACTATTACAGATGGTACACATGCAGTTAACTCTTGCTGGGTGGGTAGTGTACACAAATCTTGAAGCTGAATTCGAAATTCATCACTGTTGCGGAATGATGACAAGGCATAAGGCTGATGTGCGTGAATCTCATAGAGAGCTATGGGCTCATCAAAGCTCACTGGTGCTTGAATGTTAAGTATTTCTTTAACTTTTGTTGCAACAAAAGGAGAGGATAAATATCTTGAATGGACGCTTTGGTTTTTTCTTCCACGAGGGTTGATCTTGAGACTAAACTGTGTCAGAAAGACCATGTTCTGAGGTGTTAGTGCATTGCGCGCTGCTTGAGAACTGGTTTTCATTTGATATGTTGACGCTCTTATATAGACTCCTTAGCGAATGTACACGATACCTATTATGATAATGACTTGACGCGTAGTCGTATTGTTAAAACCTCTCTTCAGAAATTCACCGAATCAGCGTCCCGATCAGCAATGCGGAGCTGAATTTGTGGTATTGTCTTCAAGGCGATTGGAAGATAAATGACGTGTGACGGCACTTCAACTATCTTATATCCTGGTGGTATAACAGGAAAAAGTTCATGAATCGTATGCACTTTGCGATTATTTATGTAAGCTCCCGTAGTGATATTGAACTCATTTCATAGAGTATTCACATTAAGAATAGCCACATGTGTATCAAAAGTACTAGTATGAGTCTTATTGGCTTTAAAAATACGAGGTGTGAATCCCGACAATAGTCCAATAGAATCGTGAGGTTGAAAGTTCACTTTGCGATCACACTTTATCTCCTGGCGCAATGTGTTATTATTTGGCTTGATGTGTATTGTAGTGCCATCAACTGTGGAAGCCTTCTGGACATAACTCGCAATGTCTTCAATCTTATAGCTACCAGTAGCTGTGGTCACTACTTGATCACCTTCATAGATTTTATTCTTTCCAGTGTCAACACTAGGAATCGCATTAAATGTGAGCAATTCAAGAAGTTTAAGTGTAGAGTTCTTATAAGGATAGAGCTGTATTGGTGGAAAATATTCTAAGGCTAGCACAGAAAAGTTTCCTGTTATCGTGAGAGTAAATTATTCATCCATGATGGTGTTCTTTTCTGTACTGACTGTAGTCCGTTCATCACGTGTTCTTATATAGACAGTATTTATTTTTTATATATAGCTGTCCACATAGAAACTGTACACACAAGTGTCCACATTCAACACTGTCATAGGCCTTATATCTGTCATGATTGTACTTCATCACGCTAGAAACACCTTGGCAATCTACCAGATCCGATGGTTGACGAATATTACCGAAACTGTCAAAGTATAGGATATTATCAGTGATCTTTCTATAACTTACCCAGTGGGTACCAGGGCCATAACTGTCATCAAGATCCATAATAGCTGACTTAATTTGACGGGGTTACTTCACTGGTAGTTGATTGCGCATAACTTAACTCATTGCTCAGTTTGACGCTCGATTAAACACACTCGATAATGGGCAACGAGAAACTGGCAGTAGTCACAGAACTGCATAAACCTGCTACAAATAATTATCCACATCGTCACGTGTAAATACGTGATATAGACGAGACGTAGCAGGCAGATTTTGTTGAAATGTTACCATATGCCCGTGAAAATAATGGCTCCAAGTATTTACTTACCGTTATAGATATTTTTTCCAAGTACGCCTGGGCAGTTCCTGTTGAAAGCAAAAGTGGAATAGATGTCACTTCAGCAATGCAATCTATACTTGTGCAGGGCTGTGTACCAAAAAACGTACACATCGATGAAAGCAAAGAATTTTACAATTTACATTCGAAAGAATTTATGCAAGGATATGGCATCAATCAGGCGACTTTAAGCGCATCTGAGTAGATATAAGTAGATGCGCTTGAAGTCGCCTTTAGCAGAATTTTAATGACAGCCACTATATTTTTCAAATTTCTAACGCCAAAAATCTAACGCTAATAAATTTCAACGTTCAATTACAATTGTAACAATTTAGATATTTATTTTATTCATTTTATTCATTATAATTCGATATTACTTTAAGATTACGTCAGGGTTACTTTATGGTTACGCTGCGCTGTAGCGTAACGTGAGCGTTCAGCTGGTCTGTCAGGGTCTTAACATGGAAAATGATACTTCGACAGACTCCCCCCCCCCCCCCCCCCCACTAAACGTTTCACGTATTTTGTGAATGACCCATATGTAATAAACTTTGTGCAATGTTGAATCAACGTTGAAGCAATGTTGTATCAACGTTGAAGCAATGTTGAATCAACGTTGACGCAATTCTGAAACAACGTTGAATCGATGGTGAACCAATGATAAATCAATGGTAAATCAAAGATGAAGCAATGTTGAATTAATTTTGAATCAGCGAAGAACCAATGTTGACAAACGACGAATCAATGTCAAACCAACGCTGAAGAAATGAGTGATAAACTAACCATAAACTTGTGTGTTAAATTTATATTAGGTCTACGCCTTTACTAACTAGATGTAAATTTTTGATGAATAAAAAAGCAATTCACACACACACAGATATATATATATATATATATATATATATATATATATATATATATTGTCTTTTATTCAGTTGAATCATGATAACTACTATTTATAAAATAATTACATTAAGAAAACCTCTACAACAATATTTACAACTGATATTTCAGAAGAAGATCCAAAAGGTCCATGTCACTATCGCTGAGGACGTCATCGTCGTCATGATCATCATCGATGTCCATAATTTCGTAATGACCTCACGCGAGTATCAGTACTATCTTTCAGTAATAATCGCTTATCGTCATAAGGACTCAGCGCAACATTCATTTGTTTAATGATTTCAACGTTGTGAAGTCTAGATATGATTACACATTGTGTTCTAGATTGTACAATCGAGTTTTGTAGGCATTCCGGCAGTCATTGAAGCTGACTGATTTCTTGATGGCATCAGATTTCACCCCTTTTTCCTTTTTAGCAAAGTCTTCGCCGGTTACGCGAATACTGTTCATCTTTCTCCGCAAGCCAACAAATTCAGTAATAATTTGACTTGAACATTAGTCTATCATTAGACCTAAAATCCTCTTTCATATCATATCAGCATAAATATCAGCACATGTAGCCATAGTGAATGTCATAGTTCAGGATTTTAGATACATCAAGCACCGAAAACCCAACATAGATCGGTTTATTGAATGGGATTTGAGTTTTCCTCAATTCAATAGCTACTAGGTTTTCACTAAATATTGCTCGACTGTGCAAATTTGGTTTGGCTATGAGAGCTTCAGCTCCATGTCTACCCTTCCACTTTGTCACGAGTTTAACATCAACATGTTTTCGTACGTTCTCCATTGTTTTCCCATAAACTGCATTATTCATCAATTTGAACAAGGTACAGGTTATTGGCGTGAAAATATACAATGTATACGATCTTCCGATTTTCATTGAAAACTGACATATACTTATTGTTGGCAATGGCATATCGGCTGGGGTGTTGTCTCACGCCACCCTTTATATCTTGCTCAATCATTAGCAGCAAATCAACATCAATGAGGAATTGAAGTCGTACCTTCGTATATTTTAACATGGCATCCCATGTCAAGCCAGTAGTGGTGTAATAGCGTGCTAGATCGAGTCCATAGGCTTGTAGACATTGCTCACGGAAGCTTTCGAAAACATCAGCGAAAAGCAAGTCATCGCGTCGGTCTTCATATACAATTTTACATACTCACCGAGAGTCTTGAGATTGAATGCACAACATACCTGCTGCGCATGGACATACAGGGTTTGTATAAAAAGTATCGGGAAAAGTTTCGGAAAAATAGATTTATTTAACCCTTACTCGACACACTTCTGGAGTGATCTACATTATAGCGACAAAAATTGTTTTAAAAAAATAATCTATTGAATATTTTCACTTGATCATTTTATCAGATTTATCTTAAAAGCTTACTTTAAAGGATTATGTAGGTTGTATGGCCAAAATTTGAAATTCAGTAATAACTAAATAATTATTAAAGTGAGGAAAAATATTCGTGGGGTGTTTCACAACCCAGCGTGTCAAACAAGGGTTAAGATATTGCTACAAAACCTTAGAATTCTTCAAAGTACATCCCTTGAGCGTCGACACGCTTTTGCCAGCGGCTTTTCCACGATTCGAAGACTCTCTGCTAGTGGATTCCGGCAGGGATAGGGAGCAAGGTGACGCTCGCCACTTTTCTCTTCTCTAGGCAGAGGGGAGAATATAGCAGGTCTGCATCTTGTCTCCTCCGCCTATGAGTTGAATGAGTTAACGCAACGCCATGAATCGCGTTGAGGGGACTGAAAACATTTTCTCGGTGGGTCCCGTCCCGGACCCGTAAGGGGTCTGTGGCCAGCTGTGGCGTTCGCCTCTTTTTGAGCAATGACATGGACATGCGTTGAACGTTAACGCTTTGCAGTGCGGTATGCTCAACTCTCTCAAGTCAAACACCGCAAGGCGTGTTGTGTGTTATTGAAGGAAAGGAGTTGACACGGGATGCCGGAGAACTCTCCGCAAAAGTGGACGCTATACGAATCCCGCCGTGAGTTGAGCAGCTTTTTCAGCTCCTCACCAGCTCCTCACCGAGAAAATGGACATGGATTTTTGGCATATAAAATTTACATCTATTGCTGAAAATTTATCTTTCTTGGTTGAATTGAACTAAGCTTGATGTAATATTACATCTTTACCAGTTGAAATATCAACTACGACCATTTTTGTTCAGAAATCATCTTTTAGGGTTGAAAATTCAATCATTTCGTTAAAATGTTAACAACTATCTTAAAAATGCATCTGTATGTATCTTTTTAATTGAAAATGGAACTGTTTGGCTAAACATTAATCTGTTTCTGTTGAAGATCCAACTATTTTCTTGATAATTGGTCGTTGTTGGATGAATTTGACTGCTCTTAATTTACAATTAGAACATTTTTGGTTTAAATTTTTCCATTAATACACTTCTTCTTGAGAAGTCATATATATGTTTGTCGCAAATTTAACTATTTTGTTGAAAATGTTACTATACTGTTAAAGAGTAACTTCTTTTGGTTGCAGATTAGGGTGGAGCGAACAATTTTATGTAGAATTTGTATGGAGACACACCACAAATTTGTTCCGAACCAAAGAAAAATAAATCCACTTTTTCGGTTTTAAAAAATGAACTTTAACCTGTATTTCCAGTAAGAAAAAAATACGGTTTTTGTAAACCTTATTCAAAATCCTCAATATTATCTTAATCGAGTTGAAACTCAACATTTCTCTTCACAATTAGCCATAGAATACGGATAAAATATGACTTTTCAAAAACCAACACTATAAGTCTGTGTTATAGGGTCCCAAAGAAACCCCATAAGTGAAAACATGGATTTTGCGAAGTTTGTCGCGGTAATTATGACTGTCTTTACGGTTTTATCAGTGAAATTTATTTTTGACACATGAAAGACCATCTCATACTGATGCTTAAATGTTCACATAACTTTTTTAAACAATTTATTATTGTTTTTAGCAATTTTCTCATAGAATGGATTTAGAAAGACGCGGTATTTCCACAAATTTTCCATTTCTTGTCCAATGTTTAATTGGAGGGCAGTGATAGTTCATCAATGTTGACAATAGTGATTGTTTAAACAATCTATCATTGATGTTAATAATATGATATTAATTCCAATATAATATAATAATTAATAAATCACTTTTAGTCAAATTTTCAATAAGATAAGTTAACTGATTAATTAGAGTCTCGAAAGTTAATTGTTTAGATAATTTATCCTGATTGAAAATAACATTATATTTGAATAATGCTAAAAAGATGCTTTTCTTTCTAAATTTCTGACTTTTTGTCGAATTTTCATTAGGAGTGAAGCAATAATGAATTCAAGTTAACAACATAATTGTTTAAACAATTTATTATCATTGTTAATAATATTTTTTGAATTGGTATTGAATACCATTCCAAAAATCATTTTTGTTGTGGTTGACTTATTATTTTTTCATAAACAAAAAGCCAGAAATTTCAGAAAAAACCGCATCTTTCTATCATTATTGAAATATAATATTAATAATAGTAATAACAAATTGTTGACATAATTAATTTACTTGACTCCAGTTAATTGTTTAGCTTATCCTAATTGAAAATTTGACTATAAGTGAATTTTTGTGTTTCAACTTCAACTTTGTAGGATTTTTTCGAAGTGAATATTATTGACATTAATAGTAATAATTGATAACAATAATAACAATAACAATAATTATTGATAATCCCTTCTTACCTGTTGGCAGGGACCTTCTTACCTGTTGGCAAAGAAGCTCACCGGCGCAGAGAGGATTTATGAGGAGGTTACATGACCGTTGGGGCAATATGCACCCGGAATATGCTCATAAAACGCCTCAGTATTTAAGAGATCAGGTACCCTTCTTGCGAAAAAAACGGATATGAAGCTCTTTATCAACAGGAAGAGGAGCAACATCCTCCAGCGAACATTCCACCCGTTCCAGAAAGACCACCTTTGCAGATATCCGATAATGCCAACATGAGAAGTAGGAGATCTATCCACCAAAAAGTCTTCCTCAGGATGGACAAATTAGCTAAAGCTTATACTGCTCTTCCCGATTTACTTCCCGAAGATGTTAATCTCTGGAATCTGAACTGTGTAGCTTACGAGAAGGCGGTCTCCCTGCTTAGCGACGATAGAAGTAACGATACTTCGGTACGTCTGAGTAAGACACGCGAGCGTATTGCACAGCTTCA